>OU015467.1:6160566-6400987 GCA_907164805.1 Brachyptera putata
ATATTGGAAGTGAGTAACGCTTAAATAATAGAATAGCAAAGGAGGACGGGATATTTTAAAGTGAGGAAGCTGATTTGGAACCCAGATTTTCCGAGGAGTGGGAAGATTCTCATTTACAATGGGTACTACATACCTATTTTAACATATGGAGCAGTTACATGGTCTATGAACTGGAGAGAAGAAAGAAAAATGGAGGCTGCAGAAATGAAGTTTGTGAGGAGCGTAGCAGGAGTGTCAAAGTTGGAGAAGAAGAGAAGTAGAAATATAAGGAACAAAGTGGGAGTGGAAAAGTTATTATTTAAAATGGAAAGGGAGAGACTTAGGTGGGTCAACCGAGAAAAATGGGAGGAAGTGGTAGATGAGAGACGGTGGGAAGATAGAGAAAGGTAGAGGGAACTCGTAAGAAGAAAAGATGAAGGAGAGGATATTAGTAGTAGTGAAGAAGAGGAAGAAGAAGTCGGAACTGGCAGGAACCGACTGATAAGAAGACTGCCCTAGAAGAAGTGGTGGAAACACCCCCTGGCCCAATCCAATTGGTTATCTGGGGTTTTAGAAATATATATATTAATTATTCGATCCTAACCTCACATTTGGGAAGTTCAAGTGACAGCTAACAGAATTAGCAGTTAAACAAAATGCAAAGCCTTCTTGATGATCAACATAAAAAAGATTCATAACGATTAGAAGAGAACAAACGTACAAATATGTAGAACATTACGGTATATTCTTTCATTTTGATTTTAAATATTATCCTGTTGCAGAAAACCAATAATTGATGTTCATATTGCGTTATTACAAACTCATTGACGTCCCACTCTTTGCTCTAATTGGTTGACAGTCGAAAACAATGACTTCACAAGGCCACGGCACGGTAGGTTGGGATTAAAGTAAACACCACAATAAAATTTCCTTGAAATTCTTTGTGAATACCGAGGGTTTAAAGATAAAACCGTGACAAAGTTAGAACGTGTTATCTCGGTTTCAACTTAGAACGGTTCAAGCGCTAAAATGTTTTTAGGTGAAATTCTTTGTGAATCTGGGCCCAGTGTTGCAACGTGGGAAGGGGATGACATTCTAAGTTCCAGTAACCACCGCTAGATGGCAAAGTTTTCCATATTTCAGTTTTGACAAAATCTAGTTAGGCCTACATTACACATTTCGGCATAGGAAAATGGGAAGACTGTAGAATGAAAGGTAAATCAGGATTTCAAATATTGATAAGCAAAGTTCAACTTAAAGATGTGCCTTTGTAATTTTTTTCTACTATCATTCGTTAACCGGGCTGTAAATCTGTCCAAGATGCGGGCTCTTGAGAACGGTTTCTGGCTCCGATTTTTTTTGTCGTCCGACATGATTTTTGTCTTGCCCGTTTCCACTTGGCTTTGCCGTAACGTTTTTGTGAGGTCATAGCCATAGCCTTCATTACCTTTATATGCACAGGCTTCTTTGTGTGTGAGGAATGGAGCGGTCAGATTACAAACTGACACACTGTTCTTAAAGTCGCGCATTTATAATTATACAAATGACACACATGGGTTATCCTGAACCACATGAATAAATAATTCTACTTCATATGGCATAACAATTCTGGATAAAAAATCTAGCGACGTAATTCTAAAAGCGTGGTGATGTTTGAAATTGAAGTTTTTATGGACATTTGGATTGATATTTTCGTGAGTCGATTCTTTATATCGGTCGTTCGATATCAATCCTAACAAACCAGAAGCAGACGAATCGCAATCGCAGTTCAACTTACGTAAAAAGTGTGATTTTGGCCGACGAAAGTTGAAATTCAGTCAATAATCACAACATCGAATCGGTACCGAAACGGTGTCGTGAACCGCCATGTTTTTAGGTGAATACTGGCTTGTGATTGGGCAGTTGGGAAAATTGTGTCGGAACGACAATATAAAATGGGAACTGGAAACCCTGCTTTTTACAGTACAAATAAAACTTGCTAAGGGTAGTACATAGAACACGTACTAAAGATGATCTCCTGTATGTACTTACTTCTAAGAATATTATCCTGGCCAATGATCTTGAAAGTGTTTTTTGTATCGAATACAATGATTCCAGATAGACCCACTAGAGAACTACATTTTGATCTCTTGATTTCCACCATTGCACCATGATAATCAGCCTTCATAAGATTTATGTTGAACTCCTCCCATTGTGGATCCAATGGTTCACCTTTGAAGCTGAAACAAAATCGTGTCAATTTTTACAACCGTGTGTTGAAAACTTGATCACCCAAGTTTGTTGTCAATCAATAACTCAGAATATCTTGAATAAATCCTTCATTGATCTAATTAGATACTGTGAAAACAGTGTCAACTGTGAGATGTACCAAGTATATAACTACAGTAGGCCTATAGAACTTTCACGAAAATTCAGAGAATGTATTTCCTTCAGAGTCCGTGGAAAAGTTAGCGGGAAACTTGAGTTTGTTGACCTACCTCCCAGCACTCATGTCCAGTCCATTTTGTGTGTTTTTGTGCTCTGTCTTATGTTTTTCCTCCAACCTGTACCCACCTCATTATCTCTCATATCACTTGCTTCTCCTGCAATGTGTCATCATTTATCATCCATCTCTCATATCATCCATCACAAAAATATATTCTTTAAATCAAGTCCTACTTTCCAATAATGTGAAACTAGGAAAACGGTAGTTTTTATGAGATGAGTGAATGTGGTGATAGATATGCACATCACTGGTTATTAAATGAGAACGGTATAACTGAATTTTTGCAAAAGCACTATACAGTGAACCCTTGTTAATCTGAAATCGAAGGGACCTAAAAAAAATGCTTCGGTGTATAGAAATTCAGATTAACCAAAAGGCCATTTTCCCGCTCAGAATATAGTCAATTTCGTATTGCGCGCTAGAGGAAGCTATGTCACCGGCTGAGACTACGCAATAGATCCGTTTCTAATGGCCTCCCTGATCGTGTGTACTCGGCTATATCCGTGACACGAGATCCTGATATGGCCCGTTTCTATTGGAACTCGACCGTCCCGAGTCGGACGAACGAGTATTCCGAGCTCAAACAACATCAAGGTCGACTGCTTTCGGCAGCAATCGATACAAAAAGCATAGAACAGCTGAGCTTGCTTTCACTCATTCTTACGCGTCAAATAAAAAGGATGGAAATTGGGAAAACAATGATAACTTCAAGGAATTCCTCGAATTATTTCAAATGATTCAATCCGAAACCAGTGTCAAAGCAATTGAAGGGATCGAAATATTAGTTCGAATTACGGTTTAGCTGGCATTCGGATTAACTATATGAATTAACACTGAAATGTTCATATCTTCAGCTGGGAACCGATTTCAAGTTCGTAATACGTCAAATTTTGGATTAACCGAGTTTGGATCAACGAGGATTTACTGTAGTTCTATTGATGGTACATCTCATGGTTGATACTGACAAAACATTGGTGCCACTCAGGCGGTGCATAAGGCGGGTCTCGAGTCTGATGAAACATCAACACTGTTTACCAACACGAGGCCTACAGTGAAACCTTGATGCATCGTTTTCCTGTTATTGTTCATTTTTCTCATCACAATTCATTTTGTAATAAATTGTTAAATTTTTCTATATGGATGTTCTTTCCTAGTCACTGGACATCTATGTAAGGCCCAGTTTTACGAATCTTAGTCAAGTGCTAATCCACTAACTATTAGTTGAAAGTACGAAAATAACATACAGTATGTAACCAAGGGTGGTAACAAGTTGAACCGCTAACTATAGCCTGATCCACTAACTATCAATTCGTAAAAGCGGGGCCAAGTGAAAAAGTAAAATAATTTATCAATACAAGAGTAAAAAGATTCTAATTACCCATTTGCCTTTAAGTTTGGTATGCCAAGTTGCATACATATATACTCTGTCCAAAGGTTATGCAACGGCAGAACATCTTTATATTTCAAACCTTTTCTATTCAAATTAAACAGTCCCAACTTCCGCCTCTCCGTTTTCGTCAAGCGTGTAGATTTGGATGTTGGATGGTTTTTGAGGCGGTCTTTACGGCATCTCCTCAGCACAAAAGCTGTCTTATTGAACTACAAAACAAACAGAAGAAATTGAATAAAAGCAGAAAATTAAAAACTAGACTCATCAAAGGTCCTTCTTCTTCAACGAAAAGGTAAACAAACATATTTTCTGAAGATGAAGGTGCCAAAGTACTAAGCCTAAAATAAATGTAATATAATATTTAGATGAGCGTAGCGAAGATTTTCATTCCATATACCGAAAAATTTTGGGCTTGGTTTTTATGTTTTTTTTTTTTTTTTTTGTGTGTAATTTTGTACGCGGCATACAGGTCAGGAAAAAGTTTCAATCAACTCGAAACTTTTTTTACAAATTGGTGTTATACCAGAATAGGTTGGGATTGTTTTTCAGAAAAATCGGTCAAACGGATTTTCCGGAAAAAAATCGGAAAGTATGGAAATTCCCCATAAGAATAGGCCAGGGGAGAAATACTTGGAATTTTATTTTTTTCAAAAGCTCTCAAATTTATACTGAGTGTGGAAAGATCTATCATACCTATTTTAAGCGATTTATGGAACAATCGGATGTGAAATAACGAAGAAAACGCATTTTTAAGGTACTTTTTTACACATCAATAAAAGCAATTAAGAAAGCAATTAAGGAACTATTAAATATGAGCAACAAGTGTCACCAATAAATTAAAACGTTTAAAATCTGTGATGTATATGAAGAAGGCACTGGTTTGATTGTTTGGAAACCAAGGTCCATATACCATCGGCCGCGGTTTTTAAACCTTTGAAGTGATCCATGGCCTGTATATGTACATTGAGCTAACAAAATGTTCTTAATTCTACATTTCCATACTTCTAAGCTCATCTCACAACGCATATAAGGCGTTTTCCTAGTTTTATTATCATTTTATTAAGGAAGTTCATGCACGGTGCTAATAAAAATAGAGAAATTCACCTTCACTAATTTTGTTCCATGTTCAAAAACCAGTGTAATTGAATGAAAAGTTCACATCTCCCAGGCAATTTTATGCTCTTCAATTAACATGAAATTCTATTTCAGTGAATTCAACCAGTTCTAAGATACTAGGTTGATAAATAAAAAGAATGTGATGAAATCAGGGACTGAGACCGTAACCATAACCGAAACCGTTAAAAACCCGTATTTTTCGGGCAACCGCAACCGTAACCACAACCTTTATTATTAGTGTGATACAACCATAACCACAACCACAACCGTTATTATTTTCGGGGCACAACCGCAACCGATAACCTTTATGTTGAGTTGATGACAAACACAACCACAACCAGCAACCTTTATTATATCGGTTATTGGGGTCTCAAAAAGGGCCCAAAAAGGGCTTGAAACGGTTGTCTCATCACATACACTTAGTCTGAAGAAAAGGAAATACAACTTGTTTTTCAACTTTTAGCCCCTCAAACACAAACTCTTATATTTCAAGGTTGTTGAGGCCGAACCTTCGATGAGTGGTGAAAGGGGAGGGGGGGGGGGGGGGGTAGTCGAGAGCCAGTATAAGAAAGTACCTCTCAAGATTTTAGTGTCGGATTAGTGCGAGTCAAAGTCATGCCGACGACAAATTTGTGGGAATTCCCAAGTCCAAAACGACTTCCCTGAGAAAAGGATAATATAATAATTGTATTGACACGAGAGATGTATTCACGAACCCTCCGTTCGCTAGTGATGCGGAATAGGAAAGACGGTCGATCGGGACCTTCATCTCTCGTGTGTATATGTTTCAACAAAAATTAAAAATGTGAGAAAAAACATCTACTTGGCATCTTTTTGTCACTCACGCCCGACACGCATTCGGTGTACGCGCGTCTCTGGTGAATGACTTGAGCTAAAAGCTTAGAGACCTCAACCGAAACCAGGACCTTTATAAATTTTGATCGTAACCGGGACCTTTATGAAATTCAGTTCATAACCGTAACCGAGACCTTTATAAAATATACATCATAACCATAACCGGGACCGAGACCGTTATTAATCTCACTTCGAGACCTTAACCGAAACCAGGACCTTTATAAATTTTGCTTTGTAACCGGGACCGTAACCAGGACCTTTATAAAATTCAGTTCACAACCGTAACCGCAATCGGGACCTTTATACATGAAGGTCTCAGTCCCTGGATGAAATGCATTGACATATTATCTCAAAACTGATTGAATTCACAAAAATAGAATGTCATAATAATCAAAGAGCATGAAATTATCTTGGAGATGTGAACTTTTCAATCAATTACACTGGTTTTTGAAAATGGAAAAAAATAACGATGACGATAAATTTCTCTATTCATGTGGGCACCGTGCACGCACTCCTTAATTTTATTACTAGGCCTACATTTATATTATAAATATGTAAACATTATATCATTATATTGATTACATTATTTCATTTTGTAAATTTATTCATTCCATTATACATTCATTTTAGGTGTCAAAGTACCGGTACTAGGCCTAAAATTAATTTTTGAGTTCGAGTTCAAATTTAGCTGAACTCGAAAATTTCGAGTTCGAATTCTTTTTTTTTCATTGTTTTTTTTTCCGAAGTCCAGGGTTCAGAAGTTGCTAGGGTACTAATATTTAATATTTCGTAGAAATGATAATTTATATTATTACGCAATATTTCATCATGTGAAGTCATTTTTAATCTTTATTCCCTATCATTAAACATTAGCGATCAGGGGTCCCGAAACATGTGGCAGGTCGAAACACCCAAGTGTTAATGGCAAGGGGGAACAGGTGTGTATTCTTGACAACAAAGGACTTCCTACAGACTCAGGACATTAATCAAGATATGCTCTTGTCTGTTGAAAAGTCAACTACATTTCTCCTTGGATGTTGAAGATAAATGACTTTCCAGATAATATATTTGAGACCTCATCTTTATTACTGTAATTTAAATTATTTTATTGACAGAGGATTATTATTTCTATTGGGCATAAGTAGTTAATCAACTGTGAATAAATCAGCCAGCTAGTGCTTGCAAAGATGATAATTTGCTCATTTCATTCTAGGCCCCAATATTTATATTAATTGCCTTGTCAGTCTCCATTGCTTTTTACTTTTAAATCCTTATGTTCTCTAATTAGACTCTTTTAACACTGTGAACTGTGATGAGTATATCCTGAGTGACATGATAGTATTCATTGACTCTTTGTTGACACTTTGTAAAACTGTTGAGAAAACACTTCACTTGAAGATAAACACATGGTTTGCCAGAGAATGCTCACACACTACAGTATATAGGCCCTACTATACAAACACAAAACTTTTTTTTAATATTCAAATAATGTTTTCAATTCAAATTCTGATGGATGGGGTCCCTTGGAATTCGAATAAACGAGAGTTTACTTTATGAACTTTACTCAGACCCAATTAAAAACTCAATTTTTAATGGGTCCGTTTTTTTTTCTGAACTCAAACTCGAAACCCGTGATTTTCACTTGAACTCGGCGGGCGCACGAGCAATCTGCGCCCGCCAACTGTTTCCCATTGCCGGACTTCACAATGACCAATTGGTGGGCGCAGATTGCTTGTGCGACCGCAGAACTCGACTCGAACCTAAATTCTCGAACTCGCACACCCCTACTTTTTATTTTTCTTATACTGCTCAACGACCCTACCATCAGCTAGGTTATACGGGGGTACGAATGAGCAGGTGATATGAAACAATGAAGTAATGATAAGTGTAATGCGGGACTCGAACCCACGCCCGACCTGTCTTCAGTTTCTACCGCTCGCAATAATCGACTGATCCACCGGGGCGGCTGTAATATAATTCATTTGAAAGTTTACATCACTGCCATCTAGAGGCAAGGTAACAGAACAGATAAGGGTGCAGATGACTTTTGCAATTTTCGTGCGATATCTCCGAGAAACTAGCAATATACCGTACTGGACATGAGTGATGTATATAAGGTCTGTCATACTTACCTCTGGCATATCCTTTTCCGGCACTAAAGTCTTGAGAAAGGTCCGTAATTTCGATATTTCCGTGGGATTTTCAGAAGTATCTCTAACTCCAATGGATCCAACGGAATGTATAGGGATAGCCAGGGATTGATACAGTACATCTAGAAAAAACATGTTTTAAAATTACGTTCCTTGCTGCCCGATGGTAACTTGGTCAGACTTTTTTTGTAGCAACATACGGTAACATTTCTGAAAGAGTTTCTGAAATTCGAAATATTTCTGAAATATCAAAATTCTGAAAACAAGGAAACACACATATTCTGAAAACCTTCAAGATGGTGTAAGTTATAGATATTTATTCCATACTGCATGATTGTCAGGCGTATACGGTTAAAAAATGTGTATTTTTAAGCGTATCTGCCTGACAATTATGTGATGTGAGATGAACAGCTATCACTTACAGCATTCTGAATGTATAGGAAACATCTATTTATCCTTGTTATCAGAATTTAGATATTTCATACCATTAAAAAGTCATCATAAGTTGATGGAATTGGAAAGGAATTACAAAGAAGTACAAGGGGAGGAGTAAGAATGGAAGTAGAAAAAGTGGATAGAGAAGTAGGTAAATGTGGATTCATTCAGAGAATGACGTGGGAATGGAATGAATTGGAAGAAGATTTAAGAATATAACAAAGATTGGTGATTTAAGAAGAGAGCTAAGAAAAAAATGAAGTATAATTTTATTGAATATGTTTGATTGTAATTTCATGTTAGTAATCATCACCAACTGTTTTATGAACAATTGTAATGTGTAAATAAAAATAACTATGGTAAATCACCAAAGGCAAGCATTTCAGGTGAATTAAAAACCAAATTTTCATTCTCAACCCTCCAGTGGTTGCGTGGGGTCCCATGGACCCCAACACTTCAGTAATGTTAATATAACGTAGATGCCATAACTTGTAATTTTTGGGAGTCTCTATACCTTCAAGTGGAACCCTCTAGTAGCCAACAAAAGAAGTTTCAACATCGAAAAAATTACATCATGTGACTATTGTAGTCGGAACTTTTTTGGGGTACCTGGGACCCCACGCGACCAGTCGCGTCACAGAAACTGTCTCTTTTTCAGCAGCTAAGAAAATTATTTTGTTCAATTCTGACGTATTTTTATGATGCATATTTCATAGATACTTAGCTTCGAAACTTTTCGTACACTATCTAACCTTGGAATATTGTAAATCAGCATAAAACAGTTTTTGGATTTATAAAAACACATGTCATTTCTGTCACAAATAGCTTTGTTTGGATCATGTCACTATATCGTGCAGTCGTCGTAGTATCGGTATGGTCATGGAAGTTGAGGCCGAATAAACAGGATGTATGCTGAATTATATGCTGAATATAGATCAATAAAATGTAAAATCTTATAAATTGAAAAGATTGGTACAGTTTTACTCAAAAATATGATACAAAATTATCCATTTAAAATAGCATAAGTTCAGAAAAAAAAATCATTGTTAGGTACAACACTAAACTAAAGTTACTAAACTAAACAATCAATTAAAAGTAAAAAAATCTTACATTTTTCATCAATTTTTATTAAGTAGGCCTACGTTGTTTATTATTTAGACTTTTTACCAAAAAATGTCTTGAACTTGAAATTACAAACAATATTTAGAATCTATGAGTACAATAATAGATTCTAATGCTTACCAAACCACGAAATAACATTAATATAAAAAAATATATATAAAAAAGTGATTCACAAAAAAGTTATAGCAGAAACACTGCGGGGTCTGGTAAACCCCGCGCGACCAATGGTGTTTTAGATTGGGGCGCACTTACTGGAGGGTTAAATGGCTAAAAGGGGTGAATTGGTGTTGACTATTTTATCACCAAAATTTGTTTTCAGTGTTGAAAAAGCATTTGCGGAGTTTTTTTACCATATTGGTGAATTTTCACGCATTTTGGTTTACGTGCTTTTTTCATTATTTGCATGCGGATAAGATTTGATGATAAATAATAGCCATTATGTAATGTTATTTTGCATTATTCATTGAAGGACGAAGGCAAGAAATTTGAAGGGAGCTTTTAAAAAGATTCAGATGTCTTCAATCAGCTAATATCAGTATACAGTGGAACCTCTATGCACCGTTCCCAGTGTGAATGTCCGCTACTAGGCCTTCTCGTTATGTATTCATTTTCGTTAGTACATTTTCACTCAGTTGCATACATTTTTTCTCATTATTATCCAGAATTATAGAATTATCCAGAAGCGGAGGTTGAAAAAATTCATTCTGTAATTTATCTGATGAAACATAATTATGTGATAAGTACAAACTAAAATTACTTTGGTACTGAAAGCTTGTAAAGAGTTCTAACTTTTAGCGCCGGAAATTTCCCGCCAATACACATGACAGGGCTGTGGGAAAAATCTTACACAGTAAAAAACATTTTCTGATGAGATGGATAAGCAAGAAACAGAAACTCTTTGGTAAAAACGGGTGCTAATAACGTACAAACGATGGACGTTAGAATTTTCCCAATCGGACATATGTGAGGGGCTGGTGAGAGTTGATCCCTCACACTGAAAAATACGCTTTTTCGACGGAACGGCTGGGGTAAAAACGAGAATGACATTGGTACTAACAGGTACTAACGAAGTACAAACGATTGCCGTTGGAATTTTTCCGATCGGACATTATGTGAGGGGCAGGTGTGAGTTATAGAAAATATGCTTTTCCGACGAGGTAGAAACGGAAATGTCATCGGTACTAACGGGTACTAACAAAGTACAAACGATTGCCGTTGGAATTTTTTATATCGGACATATGTGAGGGGCTGGTGGAAGTTGGCCCCTCACATGGAAATTACGCTTTTCCGACGAGGTAGACACGAAAATGTCATCGGTACTAACGGGTACTAACGAAGTACAAACGATTGCCGATGGAATTTTTTCGATCGGACATATGTGCTGGTGGAAGTTGGCCCCTCACATGGAAAATACGCTTTTCCGACGAGGTAGAAACGAAAATGTCATCGGTACTAACGGGTACTAACGAAGTACAAACGATTGCTGTTGGAATTTTTCCGATCGGAAATATGTGAGGGGCCAACTTCACGCTTCTATATTCCTCAAATATTTGCTTCTAAGATGCAGTGCAGATTGCCATCCAAGATGCAGTGGAAGTAAACTACGCTAGGCTTATGAAAAAGGATATTAACTGGTAACGCAATTACCGTAAATGAAATGTGAATACTTGGCATGTGGATTTCTCACACGAATTTGATTACCTCAACAAATCGTCTAGATGTAAGTTACTTGTAATACAGTTTGCTCCATTATGAATTACTTCACAATTTAAATAATGCACAATTTAACCTCACTATCTCCGTTTTACTTCATATAAGAAACTGTTTCAGAAAATCGAGTAGGCTAGGCCTAAACCTAAACGTCATTTTGCATGTATTTGTAAACAAAGTTACCGGTAGTTCCTTTTATTACTACTCACTACGCATAATCGGTTGTTCTAACAATTTTGATGTTAAATTGGTACGGTACATAGGCCTACTTCCAACAGGGGGGGGGGGATAGGAAGAAAATTCACCATATCGAGGCCGGCGAACCAAAGGCTCAATGGCAACCCTCAATGCATCTTGTTCGATACCAACAAATCTAGGTAGCCACGAATTAACAATGCAACATTTTTCTGCTATCATTTCTATTTATTCGATGAATAAAAAACACGTGGGCCTATTACATTATTTTCTTCGAAACGGCTGGTCCGAATGGCATACACATTTTTATTATGTGTATAATTTCCATGTTTACATTTGAGGAAATTTGAATTATATTGGTGAGATTTCAATTTTCTCCCCTCAGCCTAATCTTATGGGGTTTTTAGAAAGTTTGAGATGATGTTTCACAAAAACGGTCCAATCGATTCGACCCAAAAATTATAGGGTTCTAAGTTGGATAAGTTTGCGTCTAAAAAAAAATTCATGTCGATCGGTCAAACCCTGCGACCTGTTCACTGCTTACAAAAAAAAAGCTTCGTAAGAGTAGGATGGAAATCTTCGCTAACGCTCATCTAATTAAATAAAATGAAATCAGCAGGAGTACAATGCTGAGGATTATTTATTATTTTGGGAAGAGTAAGTTGAGGGGGAGTGAGGTTAATGTGGAGGGATAGCAAAGTTGAGGTACTGTAATGAGAGGCTGCAAAAAAGGTATTGGGTTAGGCAGGACTTAAGGTAGTTGAATTTGTGATAGAAGGAGGAAGTTTGTTGTAGATTAAGGTGCAGATACAATGGGGGCTATTAGTGAAGGCAGAGAGAGAGTGTCTTGGAAGTCTCATGTTGTTTCTATTTCTGGTAGACTAGTGGTACGGTGATTGATGGAAGAGTTGAGGGGGAATAGGTCGGGGTGGGTGCGGACGGAGGTGAAAGTGATCTGTACGAATGTGCAAGGAAGTGTGAGGAATACAATGTTTTGTGAAGTAGGGTTTTGCCAATGGGCGGCAGAAAACTAGCTGCCAAGAAGCAGATCTATGGTTTGTTTTTTGAAGGATGAAAATACGTTTGGAAGAAGCTGAGTTGCCCCAGAAGAGAAGGCCGCAGCCGCCCCCGTGGCTCAGTAAATAATTTCTAGCGGTAGTAAGTAAAGTCAGGTCGGGCGTGGCATCGAGTCCCGCATAAGGTATGGGTTTTTGTAAACGTCCTTTCAATTATCGTCACTTCATCGTTTCATTTTGGTGATGGTTAGGCCCAACGTTAGTTAGGACAATGGGTAGGGGAGGGCCTAGGGTAAGGTTCAATTCAAATGTGTGAGTCTGTAAATTTAAGCCTCAAACGTAATCGTACCCGACTCCATAATCATTACCTAACATTACCAAAACAGATCGATTTAATGAACGACAACCAATTTTATAGGCCTACCGTAACACATATAGGCCTAGGCCTATCATAACATTTTTGGAAAATATGCTATAACCGATCTGCATTCGATTAACACAAAAGTTACAATTTCGTTCATTCGACACAAACCTTACCGAACCTAACCCTAATCGTCACTAAAAAAAACAATAAACCTCTTCAAGACAACATCCCAACACTGTAATTTGTATGATTATTGTTTTGCTTAACGACCCCACCAACAGCTAGGTTATAGGGGGGTACGTATAAGCAGGTGATTATGATACTATGGAGTGATGATAAGTGAAAGGACGTTTACAAAAACCCATGGCTTATGTGGGATTCGAAACCTACAAACTCAATCCCCACGCCACAGCCCACGCCCAGCAGTATTATTATTATTATTTATACTCTTGCAATTGCACGTAGATGTATGGTGGCAAGTTCCCTATCTATTCTATCACAACACTTCCCTAACCTTCTGACGGAATTTCTGTACGGTGGCAAGTTCCCTATCTATTCTATCACAACACTTCCCTAACCTTCTGTCGGAATTGCTTCAATCCTATTTCATCCCCCTCAAATATACTTCTACAAAGCCCATTCCAATCCCTACCTGTGCTATTCAAGAAAGAGAATTTACCGACATCTAATCTAGCCCCCTTTATAACGACCGCTCTATCATGACCTCGCATACCCCCATACCCTGTCTCATTCCTTTCAATCAACTTATTCAACTCCCCCCATCCCCCCTCTCCATCCATTACCCTGAAGAAATTACATATCCGATCCTCCTTTCTCCGTCTTTCCAGTTACTGCCATCCCAAGTCTTTGATCATCTCAGATGGACTCTCCAATAATCTTACCCACTCCCCCCTTTTATTCTCCCCCCATTTCCACCTCCTAACCCTACCTGTAACCCTTCTAACTGCAATCCTTTGCACCCTTTCCACATCCCTTATCTCATCTAGTCTATAAGGATCCCAGACAGAACTAGCATATTCCACCATAGGACGCACTAACGAACTAATGCACTAACAAGCCTTTTCGAAATCTAAGAACACTGCATCAATACAACCCCCCCTATCTACTACCCCTGCCAGTTCTTCCGTAAAACCTAACAACTGCGTCTCACATGAATACCCCTTCCTGCACCCATGCTGTACTTCTGAAATACCCCTTTGTTCATCTACTTTCTCCATTACTATCTTTATAACTACCCTTTCCATTATCTTACACACATGTGACGTTAAACTGATTCCTCTGTAATTGTCTACCCTGCCCCTCTGCCCTCCCTTTGAAATTGGAACCACCTCCGCTTTTTTCCAATCTTGCGGTACTCTACCTGCTGTGAGTGAAGCTTGGAACAACCTTGGCAAATAACCTACAACCCTCCCTACCCGCTAATTTCAGTAGATCGCTTTGCACCCCATCTATGCCTGGCGACTTCCCACTTTTAAGTTTCCTCAATACATTCCACACTTCCCCCTCTGAAAGCATGGCCTTGTCCCCCTCCCCCTTAAACCCGCCATAGACGATCAATATTTACCCGTCAAGATATTGACTCAACATGTTTACAGCTAATAGATAACCCGTATTTCTGATCTTGCCTTTACACGACGGTAAAATGTTGATGTTGACCGCCAACATGTTGACAAGAATTGAACATGCTCTATTATCTCATCAATATTGACAGCTTCGACCAATGATGGCACAGTTACAAGTCACGTGGTTTATAATCATTGAATACGTAGTTTCTACCGAGAACTTCCGTTGAGTATACGTAGTTGCAGATTATCAACTGCTCATTTTTTAAATGTGTATCTTAAATGTGTATCGTCGAAAGTCGAATCTATTTAATAAATTATCCATAAAAGCGCTAGTGTCGGAGGCTAGTTGATACTTGCCATCAACAGATGGCAGGAAGCACGTCAACAAATCTTTTCAGAGCCCATACACGACGTCAAGCTTGTTGAGTCAAGATATTGACGGGTAATGTTGATCGTGTACGGCGTGTTTTAGTTCCAGTCACATTGAACACTTCCCCGTAGAATCTATTTAAAGCTGCTGCCTTCTCCTTATCCGTTTTCCACTCATACCCTACCTGATCAACTAATGTGGGCAACTCCCTGCTACTACCCTTCTGACTAGAAACAAACCTGTACATTCTATTCCAGCTACCCTGCACGTCACGTTCATTAAACATTCCACCCACGAAGTTTTCTTTCGCCTCCCTCTTAGCCCTGTTTAATTCCCGCCTTAAATCCCTGATCGCTTCCTTTCCCTCCCCCGACTCCCTCAATTTCCTGCTCATCTTTCTACCCTTTCTCTTAAGCCTCCTAAGTGTCCTATTATAGTAAGCAGGATCTGCATTTTCCTGTAACACCTTATAGGGAACCAACGTATCTCTGACCTCCTCATACACTTTCCGAAAATTGACCCACAAACCTTCAACATCAACCTCGTCTATCTCACACCACTTCTCAAACCTATCCTCGAAAGCTTTTTCAACCTCTCTTGCCCGCACCCTTTTGTACCCCAAACTTTCTTCCCAACGTTTTTGGTTTGAACCGGAGCTAAAGCTAGGCTGACTATAGGGATTCGATGATCACTGATGCCCTCTACTACCACTGTCCTTATCCACAAATCTGACGGCCTTACTAACTAGTATACGTCTAGAATATTTGTACCCCCTAGCCTTCTATTCCTAGTTCCCTCCTCCACAACCTGATGAAAACTTTCGTTTAATATGCCCGTAACGATATTTTGCATTACTCCCCTCCCTTGTTCTCTACCTCCTACCTTATGTTAGGCATGTTTAAATCTCCCGCTATAATTAAACTCTCTACATTATTCCTAGCACTGAGCCTATCCTCCAAACAATGAAGTAGTCCTAAATCCCCCCCCCCCGGTGGCCTATATGCTGTGATTACTTCCAGAGACTGCCCGGCTACTGTTATCTTCATACCCATCATCTCTACTTCCTCTTCCTTCCAGAGCACTGTCCCCTGGATTCCTTTTTTAACTGCTATCAATACAACCCCTCCATGCCTATCCCTCTCTCTTCTATGCAACGTGTAACAATCTATAGTTAATTCACTTTCTGTAAAGCCCTCTCCCAACCATGTATCTACTGCCACCACCACTTCTGGCTGGTACAATTCTAATAGTGTTCTAAATTCATCTACCTTATTTGCTAAAGTCCTACAATTTACTACCATCAAGTTTGTCTCCTGGCATTTACCTTCCTTCAACCTATTTTTCCCCCCCACCCACTTCACACCCCTTTTCTTCTAGCATTGCACCCACCTTGAGTCAAACCTGTGTTTCCAGTCTATCCCCCACCCTACCTAACAGCCCTCCAAACATACGCTGCCCCTCCTTTGACAAATGGAGTCCATCCCCCCTAACCCTTCTCCTTGCAGCCAATAATTGGCGTCTACAAAACACACATCCATTCCTTCACACATGCGACTGAGAAACTCATTCATGCCGTTGATGATCCCCCTCTGCATATCCCTACGAAACAAGATCCCGCTAACAACTACCCTACCTACCCCAAACCTCCCACGAGCTACTCTCACTAACCCCTCCATCTCCTGTACCAACTTGACCTTTCCCCACCCATCCCTACCACTAACGTCATTTGTCCCTACATGAACGATCACTGCCTTCCCTGCAGCATCCTCCTCACTAACCTGCTCTAATACTCTCTTCATCCTAGCTACGCCTATTCCCGGTAGCACTATGACTTCCAGCTTTCCGTGGCCTGCGCTCCTACTCCCCGAACAAGCGAGTCTCCTAGCAGCATTACCCCTCTCAAGCCCTCCCTACCTCCCTAACCTCAACCTCCTCTACAACCCTACGCTGTCCCGGTCTACCACTATCTTCCTCTAATCTAAGTACTTCCTAAACCTTAGTTTTTCCCTCCTCCCTAGTCTCAACACTAGACATTGGTTTATTATTCCCCCTTCTGCCTCCCAAAACCTTCCCAATCTTAGCCCTAGCTTCTTTCTGCCTCACACTGGGTACCTTTACCACAGGTCTCTCCTTACCCCTATGCTCAGCACTACTCCTAGGCCTGTTCCCCATGCTCACTTCTTCTACATCTACACCCCTAACCTCACCTATTATAGCTCCCTCGGAAACCTTTACCTCCTTAACCATACTCAACTCACGCTTCAACCTAGCAATAGTACTCCTCAACTGATCTTCTAATTCCCCCCACTTCCCTGCCTGCTTTTCTACTACCTTCTCTTTCCAACCCTCCATACAACTACCACACATCCACACAACGGAACTACATTTGCTCAGAATCCTATACGCCTATTCCTCCCCCGAAACACGCGGCACACTGCAAACACTGTGTTCCCATATCTCAAAGCCTTCTGCCTACTGTTCACAACCTTCCTACATCTACTACACCTACTGCTATCCTCAACAACTGCTACACTACCCTGCATTTTCACAATATCTAGGCTAATACTACAGAGTATGTTTCCCTCTAGTACTACTTCAGCAATAATGACCCTACAAACAATTAACGAATATGACTAACTAGCAACTACTAAATTTAATTTATTCCGCAATAACTTCCTACACAAAGATATAATTATGATATAGGTGTCCTAAGAGCCTTCAGACCTACGCTTGGCACAGACTAAACAAACCCGGACGACCTTAACCTCAAAAACAATAGGCTAACACAGACTACCAGCACTACCGAACTTGACATTTCACCACACCATTAACACCATTAACAGTTCACCACACTACTATAACCTTAATAACTAATTTCTCCACAACACCCACCAACTGTTCTGAAAAGAACAGTGATTTACTAGAAAATCACTAGACACAAAATAAATGCGTGTGTAGGGCCTAGGATGCCAATTCAAGATGTCTGAAGCGTGCCTCAGCTGACTGAGCGAAGGAGTAATATCATGGTAATATTTAGTAAAGATGTTAAGGCATAGGCCTAGGCACTGACTTTGTAACGTACACAATCAATTACATGGGCCTAGGCATTGAGATAGTAGTGTTACAATCTCAATAGCCTAGGCCTACCCTAGGGCTACCATGTTAAAATTATCTTACTTTGTGACGTCGTCATCGTAATGAATTTTATTCTTGGAACAGTAAAATGTAAAATAGAGCAACTGCATGAAATAAATAAGCTTCAAGTCGAGTACGCCCTAGACACGAATTTCTTGGAATCTCGTGAATCCTGGACAAAAAAAACTCTACACGAGGCAAGACAGCTACACCCAAAGATCTTCATGGACGAAATAGCGAAGAAAAAATAGTGGATCAGTGCGCTACAACCAAAGACCTTAGACCGACCCTATTCCCACGAACGTTTGTGCGGGTTGTGCCTGCAGCAATCTAAGAACGTAGGGGCTTCGCTACAACTATGAAGCTAGCAACCAAAAGCAGCGTACACGAAACTTGTACAAAGCACCAACATTCACAATATAATTTCACTACAACTGTCCGGTTATTGTGTATTATTACGACAGTGCGTCAGATGTCCTGTTGGCTATACTATAAACTCGTTGTAATCTGCTACATATATCACGCTACAGCTGGTGATAATTTATTTTTCGAATGATTTAGTTTTGACACGTCTAGGGGAGACCTACATCTCTATTGTCAGAAGTGTTTGTAGTATTATTTGGTTTCCGTAATGAATATGAATTGTCTTCATTTTCTTATGAATGCCATCAGTTTATCCATATGTATGGGCGAAGGATGCTTCCTTATTTAATGGTTCAATGCAAAGATGTCAGTGCTAGGCCTTGCATTTATACCGAGTGGTGTTCAAGAACAGTTAGAAGGTTGGAAAGATTTAGTTATGGAAGAAAGCGTCCAATACTTCAAAGATACAATTGAGCACGTTGTAATAGGCATTTTGTCTTATATATGTCTTTGTGTCTTGTTTTACTTCGTCACCGTTTACTTGGACACTTTACCGGAGTACGGCCACGTACGACCAGTTAAACACGTATTGTTTGTTACTGCTCATCCAGATGATGAATGTATGTTCTTTGGCCCTACTATTCTTAAGCTAACTCAGAAGAAAGAATGCCAAGTCTTCCTAATGTGTCTGTCTAATGGTAAGTCAACAATTCAACTATTTTCCCACAGTTATGCACGTCTAAAATCGCAGTTAAGACACAATAACGTTACATTCATTGGGTACCTGGTGGTTGTATCGTCAAGGCATGTATTTTGTCATACCAGGTTGTGTTGTTCATACAGTGCTCAGACTTGTACATG
Organism: Brachyptera putata; assembly: GCA_907164805.1. NCBI lineage: Eukaryota > Metazoa > Arthropoda > Insecta > Plecoptera > Taeniopterygidae > Brachyptera > Brachyptera putata. The sequence continues at coordinate 6,179,699 of OU015467.1, forward strand.
TAGGCTAGACTTTGAAGTGGAAAGTATTCAGTACCAGGTACTGGGTGTATTTTTTGCGTACCGGTACCATTAAGTATATAGTAACACTATATACTTAATGCCGGTACCATTATACTTAATGCCGGTACGGTACTCGCAGATATATAATATACTCACCATGAAGTCTCGGTTATCTAAAGGGTACCTTAAAGTAATGAAAAACGTTTTTATAAATTTGCTTTTGTTCATTGTTTTTACTCATAAGTTGTCCTTCAGAATAAGATCAATATATTTCGTCTTTGCAGTACGGTACTGCCTACGCGGTATAAGTAGGCCCACCGGTAATATATATAAAAACCTTTATTGGTCCCTGACCCCACTGTGAGCAGGATAATAATCAATATAAAATACATGGAAAAATATAATAAAACATAATTAAATAACTAATACTGAAATTATATAAAATTGAAATAAAATTGAAATAATTAGGCCTAACAATAAAATACAAAAATTAAGATACTAATGATAATTGAAAATAATGAAAAAATGATATATGAAAATGAATTTAAACGTTGATGTTACGAAGTTAATTATATAAATGGTTTCTGAATATTCTTATGGAATCCTTTCCATAGAATACAAAATTAGAAAGTACAGGTACAAGTATCATAAAAGCATAGGGAAACTGTTTTAATAGAATTACCGGTATATTTAATTGAAACATTTGTAATATAATAATAATAATATCGTTTCTTTCTGTCATGGATAAAAAATTGGCCTAGGCCTACATACCGTAATACTAGAATATTTGGTTAGCATGTAGGCCTAGGCAATGCCTAGGCCCTACAGACAATTTCTTTCATAAAATATGATGAAATATTTCATCATATTTTATGAAAGAAATATATATATATATATATATATATATATATATAATGACATGGTGAAATGGCTGAGGCTTAACAGGCTAGAGGACATTTTAAAGTTTAAATGGTGTTATAGTGTATCGAAGGATTGTCTATTTTTCAAAGGGTGTTTTTATAGTAGCCCCACCGGTATGAAAGTTTTTTTTAAAAATTGATCACGGAAGTCTATTTTATTTTTAAGTTTATTTATTATTAATTTTGGATCATAGTCCTCTATATTATCTTCAAAGTAATCGTTAATGGAGTAATAACATTTAATAGTCAAAAATGTTTTTAGGATAGGCCTATGTCTGCAAGTGTGTATTGATATGTTTTTTATTGACGGTGGTAATTTGGTATATAAAGTTTAATATTAATGAAATTTGAATTTTTGGGACCAAATTTTGTACTAGAGCGATTAATATGGATATTTGTTTTCGTTCAATTGTATTGTGATTTGTGAGTGTGTACATCTGTGTTTGAATTTAAAGATTTAATATTTTTTTTACACATAAAATTGCTTGTAAGATATAAATGCAGTGGAAGGTCAAAATTTCCAATTTTTGGAATAGGGGTTTGCAGTGAGCCCTTGTATTCATATTCATAATAATTCGAATCGCACGTTTCTGGAGGATGAACATTTTATTGGCATGTGTTGAACACCCCCAGAATTCAATACCATAGCTAAGGTGTGACTCAAAATTTGAAAAATATACCAGTCTTGTAGTAAGTGTATCTGTGATTGATTGTATTGATGTAATTGCAAATATACCAGAGTCAAGTTTTTTTATTATATGATTTATGTGTTTTTTCCAGTTCAAGTTTTCATCTATTAATATTCCTACAAATTTTGTTGCATCTACTATTGATATAATCAAATTATTTGTGTTATTTATTAATGAGGATACAGCGTCGATGTGATTCGATTTTTTGCTAGAATGAAAGTGAATAAAATTTGTTTTTAGGTTAATCAGGCGTATTAAGTATTAGTTTGTTGTTGTTAAACCACATGGTTGATTCAGCAAGTTTTGATCCTGGATCCTTAATCAACAAGTTTTCATGTGAACTATGTGCTATAATATTTGTATCATCAGCAAATAGTTCAGAATTTGATACCGGTATGTTGAATGGAAGGTCATTGATAAAAATTATAAAAAGAAGGGGACCTAAAATTGAACCTTGTGGTACACCTTTTTTTTGTATCAGATAAATATTTTTGTTCTGTCCCATTTTCTTCTATATAAGTTACTAGCTGACTCGGCAAACGTTGTTCTGCCATCAAAGTGATTTGTAGTGAATGTTGGTTGTTACGCTACCTAGCGTGTAGCCCCGCAAATGGTGAGTAACATTGAGCAACTTCGTCAATGTCAGTGAACAACGCCATTACTGGTGTTGTCCTTGAAGTGCCAATTTTTTGGATATTGCTCATAGGAGAAAGCTTGGCGGAAGATCACGTATACTTTAGGACCTTCTACCAGCCCTATCGAATGTGCGTGAGGAATTTCACAACACTCGGTCAAGCCGTTTTGGAGGAGTTCATCCTCTAACATGTGACACAAGCTTTTTATATATAAGTTATTTGTACTTGTTGCGTTCTGTTTTTTAAATATGAATCCAGCATGTTGTGTGCGGTTCCTCTTATTCCGTAATAGTAACATTTATTTAATAGAATATTGTGATCCATGCAATCGAAAGCTTTCGATAGGCTACACAAAATACCGACAATTTGTTCTTTATTTTGTAAGTGACTCACAATTTTCTCTAAAAATTTTTTGACTGTGTCTCCTGTTGATCTGTTTTTTCGAAAACCATTCTGACTTTCAGTTAATTTGTTGTTTTTGTCTAAAAATTTCACCATTCTTATATTTATTATTGTTTCTAAAATTTTGGAGAAAGAGGGTAAAAGCGATATTGGGCGATAGTTGTCTAAAAGAGACATATTTCCTTTCTTATAGATTGGTTCAACTGTGGCTTGTTTTAACTGTTCTGGAAAAACACCCTGTGCTATACAATTATTAGAAATAAAACATAAGGTTTCCGCTATATGCTATATATACAGCTTTTTATTACATGTGGGAATGTCATCTACTCCGTGAGAGTTCTTGCTCTTTAAATTATCTGTTATGTTCAAGATTTCAGTGGTTGACGTTTGCTCGAAGTAGATGGAATTAGGTGGAGATTTGTTTGTGTTATCTAAATATTGCCTAAAGTTTTCATTTGTAGGGTCTAGATTGTTTGTTAATTCACTAGCCACGCTGATGTAATGATCATTAAATTTATTCGCAATTTCCAATGGGGTTTTGCTTATTTTATTGATTTCTATTTCAATTTTCATGTTTGTGTCTCCTATTTGCGTATTCATTTTCTGATTTAGGCCTAGCTGGTTGTTAATAATTTGCCAGACTTTTTTCGATCTATTTTCTTGTCTTTTGGAGCTAATATTTTTCTCTACATCTTTATTTTTGGAAACAATAATAATTTTTTGAAGAGTAAAAATTCTTGATGTAGAATGATTTAAGCCACATGCATGATTCGAAGTGTTGCGTTAACATGTATAGGCTCCTTTTATTTACACTTGAGATTTTTATTCCTTCAGTTATCCATTGTTTTCTTTTGAACTTGTTATTAAGTTTATTTTTTTTTGGTGGGAAAGAATCATGAAATAGTTTAAGCCTGGTTCACAATTGAAGTATGGAATAGTGATTATGAAATAGCAATAGTATAGTGGCATAGGTGGGCCACAATAGTCTCTCATTTCACTGGTTCACCGCCAACCTAAATCATTATTTTGCCTTGAACGGTTGGAATTTCAGTGGCAGTGGCAACAACCAACGTCTTCTAAATTATTCTATTATTATTTTATTCTTTTATTAAAACTAGGCAAACGCAGGATGTGCGTTGTACGATGAGCGAGATGTCTATATAAAGTATAATCTAAAACTCTACAAACCTTGATCATTTGAAATGAACTTCATCCGATGTCAATGAATCTAGAAAGCCGTGACTTCGACAATGCAACATTTTTCAACTAATATTTCTATCTTTCCGATGAATAAAATACATTTATTATATTATTTTCTCCAAAACGGCTGGTCCGAATATCAAACCAAATTTTTATTCATGTATATTATTCTTGTGTTCACATTTGTGGAAAATTTGAATCATATTGAAGAGATTTAATTTTTCAATTTTTTCCGCTCAGCCAAATCTTATGGGGTTTTTAGAAACTTCTAAATGATGTTTCTCAAAAATGGTCCAACCGATTAGACCTCAAAACTATACAGTTCTAAGTTGGATAAGTTTGCATATAAAAAAAAAAGTTTCATGTCGATCCGTCAAACCCTGCGACCTGTGCAGTGTTTACAAAAAAAAAAAAACGCACAGACAAAGTTTCGTAAGAGTTCACTGAAAATCTTTGCTACGCTCATCTAATAACTTGTATTGCTCATTTGGTGTTGAAATTTCAAAAATGGGATCCCACTTCGTCAATTTTAAATGATAATTAAGATTTTTATTCTTCACATTAATTATTCTCTTATATATTGATTTACTATATGATTTGTATGTGTTTTTAAGGGGGATGAGTGCTATTAGGGCAAAATGATTAGATGGTCCATTGTCTATGACTTTGGTTTCTTCTATTGAATTAATATTTGTGATTATATTGTCTATAAGACTACGTATAAGAGTAGCAGTTTGATGACATGGATCTATTCTAGTAGGCGTGTGAACTGTGAATTGATAATCAAAGGAGTCAATAAGACGAGAGAACTTTTCTGTGTTATTTGAATTTTTAAGTGTGTCAATGTTAAAATCTCCTGTGATTATCAATTTCTTTTGGGTCCTTCCAATGTTGGTAATGATGTCTTCTAATTTATCGAGAAATATTTGGATGTTACCGTGAGGGGATCTATAGATACATAGGGGCTGTCCATAAATGACGTCCACATTTCGGGGGGGGGAGGGGTGTCATCAACCATGTGACAGTGTGTGACAAGGGGGGAGGTGCACACTAATGTGACATCCACATTTACACTACATATTATTTGTTTTTTTCAATTTTCAGGAAAATAAGTTGTCGCCATATAATTTGTATGAAATTATATTTTAATGCAGAATTTAGGTGGTTAGGTGGTTTTTAGGGGATTTACGGGACTAAAAAATCGAGGAAAACTTTTTTTCAATATCCCAACCCCAGTTTCTCAAATTTGCATGAATAATTTCCCTTGAGGGGGAGGGGGGGTTCTTCTTCTTTGAGGTGGTGTTTGCTTATACAGAAGATGTCAATTCCACTTTTTGATGAATCCAATTCTTCTATAACCATCTCAAGATTTAAAATTTTGCTGTTTAAACTTCAAATATTTTGATGTGCAATAATGAGAAATGTTCTGTTTGGCGGGTTGATTTTTTGTTCCGTATTATCTTGAATGTCATTTGTTCGTTGCTATGCTTCTTTTGAATTTTTTGGTCCAGACACCATGATTTGTAATTTCATTAATTGCACAATTCTATCGCACATTTTCATTTTACACTCTTTATTTAGTGGATTCCCCCTTGTGTTTATTGAGTACACAGTAACCTCTCGTTAATGAAATTGACTGATATGTTCACACTGTTTTTAGTATCAGGTCTTTATTGATTGATCAGATTATGTATCATGTTATTTACTGATTTGAACTAGGTGAACTAGTTGAATTTTAATTAGTCATTTGAAATTTGATGAATACATGAATGTATACCCAGGATATTCAACATTTTTCAGTGTTTTTGGTACGCATAACAAACTTACACGTGCCGCAACTTATGAACCCATCTGCAACCAAAGCTGAAATTGGCTGCACTTATTGAAAACACATAGATGCTTATAAAATAATTTTGAAAAAATTCTGTTTGACTGATACCAGAATATTTAAGGTCAAAATTTACCCTCAATGATGCCATTAAAATAGATGTAGGCCTATATAATGTTTGATAAAAGTGTGTCTAAAATGATGTTAGTATTCATATAGCATTTCAACAGCTTTCATATGGCACCACATAGATGGATGTACCTAATACAGTTAGGGACTTGAGTACGCCTATATCATTTAACACCGATGAATGCAGACTCAAATTTGCCTGACATTAAAATTTGGCAAATACATTTTTCTCAAAATTTCATCAAAGTTGTAGTTGATGAAGATTTTTGCTGTGTTGATTTGACATGGAATGACCCTATTGTCAATTTTATCTTTCCAGGTAACTACGAAAAGAAAGGTCCCACAAGAAAAAAAGAACTCTGGGATGCCTGCAGCATTCTGGGTATCCCTGACAGCAATGTTACTATTTTGAAGTACGTAATTTTACAATTTGTTTAATTATTACTAGGAAAACGCCTTATATGCGTTGTGAGATGAGCTTAGAAGTATGGAAATGTGGTCAACTCAATGTACATATACAGGCCATGGATCACTTCAGAGGTTTAAAAACTGCAGCTGTCTGTTGGTATATGGACCTTGGTTTCCCAACAATGGTACCAGTGCCTTCTTCATATCCATCACAGATTTCAATCATTTTAATTTATTGTTGATACTTGTTGCTCACATTTAATAGATCATTTTTTAATTGCTTTCTTAATTGCTTTTATTGATATGGAAAAAAGTACTTTGAAAATGCATTTTCTTCGTTAAATTTCACATTTGATTGTTCTATAAATCGCTGAAATGTGTACGATGGTTGTTACTACATTCAGTAGAAATTTTAGAGCTTTTGGAAATTTTTGGTTTTTCAAGTAGGGCCTATTTCGCCTCCGGCTTATTCTTATGGGGATTTCCCATACTTTGCAAATTTTTTCCTGAAAAACAGTTCAACCCAATTTTTCTGAAAAACAATCCCAACCTATTCTGGTATAACACCAATTTGAAAAAAATGTTTCGAGTTGATCGATCCTTTTTCCTGACCTGTAGGCCTATGCCGCGTACAAAATTACACACTGTAAAAAATGAAAGATGAAAAAAAAAATGAAAACGAAGCCCAGGTTTTTTCAGTACTGTATATGAAATGAAAATTTTCGCTACGCTCATCTAACTACTAGGAAATTGCGTTATGTTTTTCCGTGTTGATGGATGAGCTAATAAGAATGAAGTTGAATTCTTTCAAACGTTTAGTCAGCAGAGTTGACAAATATTTTTTTATGATAAATTGAGATGAATTGAATAAGAATATTTGTTGATAGAAATTGCATCAGAAATATATTCTCATATCGGTAGATGTATGCATCATCGTTTCTCTTCTAATCTAGAGCACCTAAAAGTTATATCAAGTTGATATTTTGACTGCACTTAAGTTAAAAGTCATCTATTTTTCCATTCCGGTTGGTTTATTTTGTAGACTACCGGTATTCTAATGAATGTAATACCGGTATTGAATGCAATTCAATATAGGTAATGTAATGTTAGACTTTGAAATGAAATGTAATGACAGAAACATACCTTGAGATCCAAACAATCTTTCTTGATTAATTGGTGACACTTTTTGCTTGGATTAAATGGTGTTTTAATATCTTTGAGCAATGTATTAAAACTTACATATTGTGTTACATCAAAACGACTGATCCGATTTGAGGAAATCTGAATATTTTTTTTGATACATTTTTTGTATCAAGCAACAAAAATAAAGACAATTGAAATGAAATGAAAGTTAGGAATAATGTGTATCATTAATATAATAAAATCCGGTGGAAATTTGAATTTTCTCGAAGAATTTTTTTTACGAATTATCTGCTCTGGCTTATTCTTATGGGGATTTTGAAAACTTTAAAATTAGTTTTCTCAGAAGTGGTGTAACCGATTGAGCCTCAAAACTATAGGCTATCGAGTTTGATAATAAAAATTGTGGGTGTCAAGTTTCAATTAAATTTTGTTTGACCTGTGAATCAGGTCAAATTGAGTCACAATTGAACAAAGTTGAGTGAAATTGAGTCTTTGCTTTGCTCATCCAACAATCAACTAGATTTGCTTTAGGCTATAGTATAGTGAGATCGCCCTTGTGGTGCCTCGGCTGAACTGTCTCGCCTTTTCATTCTTCTATCATTAATTGGGGAACAATGTTTTGGTATCAGATTTAGTGTATCTGCGACAGGTTGCAATTTAAATATCAACAAGTTGCAGGTAAGGTTTTTGAAGGTTTCAAGTGATCCAAGGTCTGTAGATGTAGATTGAGCTGACAACATGTTTTTCAATCCCAGATTCCAATACTTCTACGCTCATCTCACAACGCACATTCTGCGTTTACCCAGTATATACCTTATCTATGGTAGAACATGGGAGAAGGCAAAGTTGCTTATCCATCGTAGATAGCTATTGTCCTAGACATTTTGTTTTTATAATTTTGCTTAACGACCCCACCAACAGCTAGGTTATATGGGGGTACGAATGAGCGGATGATAATGAAACGATGAAGAGATGATATGTGATAGGACGTTTACAAAAACCCATGCCTTATGCGGGACTCGAACCCACGCCCAACTAGACATTTTGAAACAGGATATCATTGAGATAAAATGGGGTAGCTGTGAATGTATATGATTAACGTTATGTTAATAAAACAAGAAACCCCCATTAGAGAGGAACTCTTGTAGTTCATTATATTTACAATCATTTTTTTGTCAGTCAGCCATCTTGTGTCAAGGAAACAAATGTAACAGGGCCATATTTTCATTTACAAAAATCGTGGACAGAAATGTTACACTGAATGTCACGTAGCTTATGTGCATTACCTAGGACAAATAAATATGACCTGTTTGTTTCAAGAAATGTCATAGTTTTGCTGATAAGCTATATCATTCAGCTTATGGCCCCTTTAGACGATCAAGATTATCTTTCTGGTATTGGCAAGATAGCTTGCCCATATTTTCTTGATCGTCTAAACGCTCCGGCAAGATTCTTTCCGATCATCATGCCGTCTATAGTCACCAACAGTGAACTACAGAAGCATCCGCGCCTCCTCGTGGTATTTCTAAGAAACAACAATATAACCTCAACTCAACGCGGTGTTCTTGTTATATATTATCAACTGATTACGCCTAACTGAATGTAGGCGTATTGTTGTCGAATAAATCAACCTTAACCTAACTCAATGTACCTTCATCTGACAGTTGTATTTTATGGAATAAAGACAACAATTGTCAAGTAGTGCAGTTAGCCTTCTACAGAGTTGGCATTCAATGAAATGATACATGAGCAGCACGTGAACATCAGATGAAAAGTAGGTGATCAATGACAAATGATCATGTGACAACGCAAGTGTCAGCCATTGGCTTGATTTTGGGCAAGCTTGCCGAAAAGTAGAGCCTTGTCCAACTCCAGAAAAGATCTTGCCGCTGGTAGCAAGATCGAGGCAAGAATCTTGACGTCGTGTAAAGGCGTAATAGGAAATCTGTGTATTCTACTTTTTTTGGCAAGATCTTGCCAATAAATCTTGATCGTCTAAAGGGGCCATAAGTTGTGTAGGCCGATATGTTTTTGTGTGTAGCCTATTATCTCTGATGAAAAAAAAGTACAATTCTAACAAATGGAACATGGTTAGGTTCAATTATTTATCTAGTATTATTTATTATTATTACTATTCATAATTATAGCTTTGGACCATTGGTCCGGTGGCAGTTGATTCTAAATACTAGTCCTTGTTTTAACAATGTTGATTTCAAGTTTAAGTACAGTTTATAAAGATCTGAGTAGAACGAAAAGTGTAAAAGAAAAAGAGTAACAAAGTGTCATCTTGGAATGTAGCTCAGAATAGATATTTTTTTGTTTTTTTTCTAAATACTTTTCTAACAAAGTTAGGTAAGTTCATTTTACAAGGGCACAACATATCAACTTGATTTTGCCAGTCCCAAGTCCTCTTCCTCCCACGTCTCCTCTGCCTGATTCTGCTCTTCCTCCTCCACTTCCATCTCAACTCTTTTCACCACCTCCCTCCATTTCTTTCTATTCTTCCACCATTTACCATTTAAATGTCAATTATATTAATAATAATTATAAAAGAGTCGAGAGAAAGTAAAACAAAACATTTTTCAGCACGTTTACAAAATCGGGACAAATATGAGTTTCGATGAAACCCAGCCGATACAGGAACAAGGTTTTCAAAAACGGGACTGTCCCGGCTAAATCGGGACGTATGGTCACCTTACAAATGTAGCTTGCTGCATTTTTCTAGTGAGGATAGCTGCACGTGTAATGATTGAATTGTTTTTGTCCATAGAAATGAATTGTTGCCAGACAATCCTGCCGTTCGTTGGCGCGAGGAGATCGTTGCCAGCTTTATACTCAACCATATAGAAGCTTACTCCATCGACACGGTGAGTTGAAACTGACATCTCCAGTCTAATTGTTCATTCGTTTTCCTTAATGCTGCTTAAGAGTCCACGGGAGTCGATTTAGCGGAATATCACGTTTTTGGTGATAACATTTGAATGGCATAAGATACCGAAATTCTAAAAACGAAAAAACACAGATATTTTCAATACCTTCAAGATAATGTAAGTAATAACTATTCATCTCACATTACATAATCGTCGGGCGTATACGCTTACAAATTTGTATTTTCTAGCGTATACGCCTGACAATCAGGCGATTCGAGATAAATAATTATTACTTATACTATCTAAAAGGTATTGAGAATATCTGTGTTTCCTCGTTTTTAGAATTTCGATAACGCTCAAATGTTATTACCAAAAAGTAAAAACGTGATATTCCGCTAAATCGACTCCCGTTGACTCTTTAACGACCCCACCAACAGCTAGGTTATACGGGGGTACGAACTAGCAGGTGATAATGAAACGATGAATTGATGATAGGTGAAAGGACGTTTACAAAAACCCATGCCTTATGCGGGACTCGAACCCACGCCCAACGATGACTTCAGTTTCTACCGCTAGCTAGAATATCAGTTTTAGGCGATAACATTTGAACGGTACGATTTTTTCAAGGAGAGTAAATGCAGATATTTTCAGTACTTTCAAGTTGGTGTAAGAACCGTATTGTCCCGAATATAAGCCGAGAGTTTTTGCCATAATTTAAAGTTCAAAAGTCACCATCGGCTTATATTCCAATCTTGGCTTATAATCGGTCCAAAACACTTTTTTCAAGTTATAATGGGGCCTACCACGCTACACACAAGACACTGTAAATTATGGTGTTTATTCAATTCAAAGATAGAATGAAGAGATTATTCTTCATTTCATTCTCTCTCTTTTTAAAACATCTGAATTATGGAATAAAATTGCTGACTAGAAACCAATACGCCAGTGAATTGTTCCATCATCAGTTGATACTTCCCCAACATAACAATGGGGAGTACCGTAACTATTTCTTTAGGGTGGTAAGATCGCCCTTGTGGTGCTCCCCCGTTCCATCAATCCTAAACTTTCATCGTACTGCCTTCATTGGGAAATAATGGCTTTGTATCAAGTTTTCCATGTTGATAAAAAATACATTAAATAGGTACTTAATAAGTATATTAAAGTAGTTTCAAAATTTATATTCCATTTTATATGCATATATTTAATAGTTGATGAGTATATCAAGAAGTTAGTTAGATACTATTAATTTATTTTGAGTAATACCAATATCTAGAGATATAGGAATTTAGCATTGATGAAATGGACAATCGAATTTAAATATTTTACAAGAAGATATATTTTTACTATTCTTTCCAATTCGTGGTATTTCGATCCATTTAACATAATATTCTATTTCACTATTTTTCACTATAAATGTTTTTTTCAGAGTATTTAGCTGCATTTAGCTATTTAGTGAAAATTTACATGATTTTGCAGATATTTAGCTGAATCGGATAGAATATTGTTTTTGAAAAGTGTGTTATACCTCGTTCACAGTACAGAACTTAACTCTAGTTACATTAACTGCAGTTATGAGAGAGTGGGTGGAGTTTTGATACTAAGATTTTTGGGAAGGGGGAAAAAAGGGGTTTTTTTTTTGGGGAAATATTTTGTTTTTTTGGGGGCCGTTTTTAACAAAAAAAAAACCCCCCCAATGGCCTTTTTTTTTTTTGGGGCGGGGTTTTTTTTTCGGGAACCAAAAAAAACCAAACAAAAAAGGGAAAAACCCCTTTTTTTTTTTTTTTAAAAAACCCAAAAAGGGGAAATTTTTTTTCCCACCCCCCCCCCCCCCCCCCCGGGGGGGGGGGGGGGGGGGAAAGATAAAATGGGGTTTTTAAAAAGTTTTTTGGGAAGGAAATTTTTTAAAAACGGTTTAATGGGGTTTTAATTAAAAACCCAAAAAAAAACCCCTCTTAAGGGGGAACTCTTGTAGTTCTTATATTTAAAATCTTTTTTTTTTGTCATCCCATCTTTGCAGGAAAAAAATTGGGGTTTTTTCATTACAAAATCTGGACAGTTTTCCCCTTTTCCTTTATTTCTTTTTTGGGAAAAATAAAATTTTTTGTTTCAAGTGTCGTTTTGTGAAAAGCAACACGCTTAGGGCCCTTTAACGACAAGTTTATCTTTTGGTATTGGCAAGAACGCCCAAATTTCGGGGCGTCAAAGGGCCCGGCAAGATTTTCCGACATCATCCCGCTAAGCACCAACAGGAACTCAGAAGCCCGCGCCCCCGGGTTTCTAAAAAAACCCATAAAACCCTAAACTCAACGCGGGTTTCGGGAATAAAGTTAGGGCCAACTAAAAGGGAGGCGTTTTTTTCGAATAAACAACCAACCAAAACCAAATGTCCTTCCTGACTTTTGTATTTAGGAAAAGACAAAAATTTGGCAAGAGGGGCAGTGCCCACAGATTGGGCCTTAAATAAAATGAACATGGCCCCACGTGAAAACGATGAAAGTAGGTGATCAATGAAATATCATGGAAAACCCCAAGGGTCGCCTTTGGGGGAGGGCCCCAAAAAGGGGCAAGAATCTTGCCCCGGGTAAATCGGCTTTTGGTAGGAAAGGCGTAATGGAAATCGTGTTTTCTATTTTTTTGGGGAAAGACTTCCAAAATCTATCGTCTAAAGGGGCCATAATTTGTGCCCCTAGTTTTTTGTGTAGCCATATCTCGAAAAAAAAAGTACAATTCAACAAGGGAACATGGTTGGTTCAATTTTTTTACTAGTATATTTACATTTTTATTTTCATAATTATAGCTTTGGACCATTGGTCCGGTGGCAGTTGATTATAAATACTAGTCCTTGTTTTAACAATGTTGATTTCAAGTTTAAGTACAGTTTATAAAGATCTGAGTAGAACGAAAAGTGTACAAGAAAAAGAGTAACAAAGTGTCATCTTGGAATGTAGCTCAGAATAGATATTTTTTTGTTTTTTTTCTAAATACTTTTCTAACAAAGTTAGGTAAGTTCATTTTACAAGGGCACAACATATCAACTTGATTTTGCCAGTCCCAAGTCCTCTTCCTCCTACGTCTAATCTGCCTTATTCTGCTCTTCCTCTCCACTTCCATCTCAACTCTTTTCACCACCTCCCTCCATTTCTTTCTATTCTTCCACCATTTACCATTTAAATGTTAATTATATTAATAATAATTATAAAAGAGTCGAGAGAAAGTAAAACAAAACATTTTTCAGCACGTTTACAAAATCGGGACAAATATGAGTTTCGATGAAACCCAGCCGATGCCGGGACAAGGTTTTCAAAAACGGGACTGTCCCGGCTAAATCGGGACGTATGGTCACCTTACAAATGTAGCTTGCTGCATTTTTCTAGTGAGGATAGCTGCACGTGTAATGATTGAATTGTTTTTGTCTATAGAAATGAATTGTTGCCAGACAATCCTGCCGTTCGTTGGCGCGAGGAGATCGTTGCCAGCTTTATACTCAACCATATAGAAGCTTACTCCATCGACACGGTGAGTTGAAACTGACATCTCCAGTCTAATTGTTCATTCGTTTTCCTTAATGCTGCTTAAGAGTCCACGGGAGTCGATTCAGCGGAATATCACGTTTTTGGTGATAACATTTGAATGGCATAAGATACCGAAATTCTAAAAACGAAGAAACACAGATATTTTCAATACCTTCAAGATAATGTAAGTGATAACTATTCATCTCACATTACATAATCGTCGGGCGTATACGCTTACAAATTTGTATTTTCTAGCGTATACGCCTGACAATCAGGCAGTGGCGGTTTTCTAGGGTAGGCAGAGGAGGCAGTGCCTCCTCAGTTTTTTGAGAGGCAGTACCATCTCATTTTTGACAGGAAAATAGCGCTTAGAACCAATTTCAAAATTTTCGTCTACATATATTTTCTCGTGATTTCGTGTCTATTGCCCATCATCATGATTTTTTATCGTTATTTTACACTATTTCATACAATAATTTTCATATTCGCTGCATATTTCATGTACCGCGTTGTATAGTTCCGAGCTGAGTTTCTCATGTTCGAACTGTACCGTGGAGGCAAGTCTCCTATCAGGCTTGAACCACCCGCGCGCTGGTCGTCTGGGATGGGGGAGACGGTCGCTCGGTACATCCTTCTTTCGTGAGAGTTACTAATGTGTATTATACGAACCATGATGTTCTATCTCTCTCACTCTCGAACACGCATGCGCACGATGGCTTGAGAATGGCTACTACGGAGGCTCGCCTCAATGCAATCCCTAATGCTGGACACCGAACCGACACGCGTAATCACACGTTTTACGTTCGGTTCTTTGATGTTGTTATGATGATTATTTTTATTTATTCATCATTATTATTACAAGTATTATTTTTATTACTATAATAATCATTATTATAATTGATATTATATATTTTTCACCCCACAGTTGGAAGAGCGTGCTAATTATTCTTGCATATGTATTATTTGAATATAATAATAAATAATAGTAATAATAACTAATATTATTATTATTATTATTATCATTACTTTTTTTTTTGTATCATTATTATTATTATTGATTGTTACTAGTTGTTTGGTTTGTACTTCCTATTAATGAGTGTTTCAAATTTTTACTCTGTTTTTATTCGAGTTTTGACCAGAGGAAATTTGTGAGAACTACGAAATTCATTTATATGATGTCACAATGGTCAATTATTAGGCCTACTGTTATTTCACCTTGTCTATTCATTTTGTTGATACAATCAGCAGTCAACTATAACTATAATATTCGTATTAGTTATTCAATCGGAATTCGGATTTATCCCTCATAGATGAATCTAAATTGCAGTGTGCACAAATAAAAATCACTCTGTAAATACAGTAGATTACTTTGTCAACTTCAGATAATTAAACACGTAGGCTACTGTGTCCAGTGTATATCATTCTGTTTATAGTGGGGTATCTTCAATTCTTGCTTCGTATCAGTGACTGAAAATATCACACGAATTTCTGAGAATTTATTCCGGCTTAGTGTTAGTTTCTTTGTAATTCACTTCAGTCGTGGACAAGAGTAGTAGCCCTAATTATTGTACAATGCTGTTGTGTCAAATTTCGATGTGGATAAAAATGAAAATCCCCTTACAAGTGACACCTTGACGTGGTGGTGGGGTTTGCTTGGGTCAATTCTAAAAGCTCTGCCGGCGGGAACTTTATGCTCACACTGGGGTCATCCTTTTGACGCAAAATAAAAATTCATTTAACGCGCCTTCAAACCCTAACATTCATTCATGTAATAAGAATGAAAAGAATATAGTCATACGCATCTTATGATTTATTAGAAAGAAACCTGCCTCCCCCCCACTGAAGGGCACGAGCCGCCACTGCAATCAGGCGATTCGAGATAAATAATTATTACTTATACTATCTAAAAGGTATTGAGAATATCTGTGTTTCCTCGTTTTTAGAATTTCGATAACGCTCAAATGTTATTACCAAAAAGTAAAAACGTGATATTCCGCTAAATCGACTCCCGTTGACTCTTTAACGACCCCACCAACAGCTAGGTTATACGGGGGTACGAACTAGCAGGTGATAATGAAACGATGAATTGATGATAGGTGAAAGGACGTTTACAAAAACCCATGCCTTATGCGGGACTCGAACCCACACCCAACGATGACTTCAGTTTCTACCGCTAGCTAGAATATCAGTTTTAGGCGATAACATTTGAACGGTACGATTTTTTCAAAGAGAGTAAATGCAGATATTTTCAGTACTTTCAAGTTGGTGTAAGAACCGTATTGTCCCGAATATAAGCCGAGGGTTTTTGCCATAATTTAAAGTTCAAAAGTCACCATCGGCTTATATTCCAATCTTGGCTTATAATCGGTCCAAAACACTTTTTTCAAGTTATAATGGGGCCTACCACGCTACACACAAGACACTGTAAATTATGGTGTTTATTCAATTCAAAGATAGAATGGAGAGATTATTCTTCATTTCATTCTCTCTCTTTTTAAAACATCTGAATTATGAAATAAAATTGCTGACTAGAAACCGATACGCCAGTGAATTGTTCCATCATCAGTTGATACTTCCCCAACATAACAATGGGGAGTACCGTAACTATTTCTTTGGGGTGGTAAGATCGCCCTTGTGGTGCCCCCCGTTCCATCAATCCTAAACTTTCATCGTACTGCCTTCATTGGGAAATAATGGCTTTGTATCAAGTTTTCCATGTTGATAAAAAATACATTAAATAGGTACTTAATAAGTATATTAAAGTAGTTTAAAAATTTATATTCCATTTCATATGCATATATTTAATAGTTGATGAGTATATCAAGAAGTTAGTTGGGTACTGTTAATTTATTTTGAGTAATACCAATATCTAGAGATGTAGGAATTTAGCATTGATGAAATGGACAATCGAATTTAAATATTTTACAAGAAGATATATTTTTACTATTCTTTCCAATTCGTGGTATTTCGATCCATTTAACATAATATTCTATTTCACTATTTTTCACTATAAATGTCTTTTTCAGAGTATTTAGCTATTTAGTGAAAATCTACATGATTTTGAAGATATTTAGCTGAATCGGATAGAATATTGTTTTTGAAAAGTGTGTTATACCTCGTTCACAGTACAGAACTTAACTCTAGTTACATTAACTGCAGTTATGAGAGAGTGGGTGGAGTTTTGATAACTAAGATCTCTGTTCACATACCTCTGACTTAACTGTCGTTACTGACGTAATTTCATAGCCTCCTAAACAGAACTTAGTATGGATTAGAAGGCTGTGAGCCATTTGACATTCACTGCTGTCACATTTACAGGTTAAATTACTAAATATTAAATTACTTAAATATTAAATACTAAATTGAACTTTTGATGGATGGAAAGGAAATGACACGAGAACAAAACTTACCAAATCCATAAGGCGGTGTGTTGACACCGCAGAAAGAAAAAATCAAGAGGGCGTAGCTTTCTTGATCGCAGTTAAGCTCTTAACTGAGTTCTAGAAACTTAGTTAAGACATAACTAGAGCTAACTACTAAACAAGTTCCGTTCATATTATAACTTAACTAACGGTATCTACTTAACTGCAGTTAAATTCTGTAATGTGAACGAGGTATTGAAGTATAAAATTAACTTGAGAAACCAATGGGTTAGTTGAAAAGAATCGTTATCTCTTTCCTCGAATAATATTCATACAACTTCCTACCTCTAGACTGAAAAGTCCGAGAGAGTATGTTATTTCCGTTGATAATCTCGTAGTTGTTGTTCTAGAGTTTGCAGCTCCTGTTTCTAGTAGTTTTGCTACCAAATATTATACTGTATTCACATAAATACAGGCCACCAAAACTAAAAATGAATGCTAAATTCCTACAACTAGGAAAACGCCATATATGCGTTGTTAGACGAGCGGAAAGTAATAGTATGGGTAAAAATAGGTGAAAACCAGGGGCCCAAACCGGAACCGGAACCTGAAAAGACCCGTATTTTTGGGGAACCGGAACCAGAACCTTTATTATTGATTTTCAAGAACCGGAACCCCTAAAAATCTTGGGTTATTTACGGTTCCATAAAGGTTCCATAAAGGTTCTCAATACTTGATTCAGACTAATTATTCACTCATTATAAATAGAATTACCCAGGTCTGTCCTTCTTTCCTGCGGTCACACAAGGTTGCGGAAGTACACGCTAGATGGCAGACACTCCGCTGTCTGGTACCGTTGTGCTTCAATGTCGTGGCAATGACACGTCACACAGTCGAATCGTGTGAGGGGGAAGGGGGGGAGACAGAGAGGAAGTGTAATGCAGAGTGAAAAAAGAAGAGCAAGACAGAGAGAGAGAGAGAGAGGGAGAGAGAGGGAGAGATAGAGAGAGAAAGGGGAGAGGGGGAGGGAATCGATGACAGGAGGGCATGGAGAGGAGGAGGAGGAGGTGGGTGAGGAGAAGTCGAGTGAGGAGGGGTAGTGGGGAGGGAGGTAGCGTTAATAGGAGAAAAGGAGAGGCCCGTGTTTCTCAAACACGGGGTGACAGCTAGTTTTGTTTATAACTTTCTAGTTATAACTTTTTTTTCCCATACATTAAAAGTGTTAAAAACCACCAGAAGTACAACCACTACAAGCAAGGAAAAAAAAATTATGAAACTATTTAGCAAGTGGAACCCGAAACGGAACCTTTTTAAACGTAGAACCGGAACCAGCACCTGAACCATTATTTGAGAAAATTACGAACTGGAACCGGAACCTTTATTAGTTTCGGTTCGGGTCCCTGGTTAAAACTGCTTCGAGTGGTACCAATTTAGCACATTTTATGTTTTTTCTTCAAAATGGCTGACCCAATCAAGCTGAAAATTTCCAGAAATGTGTATCAAGCTGTAATTCAACTTCACGCAAAATTTCATTCTTTTGGAAAATGAAAATATTTTCTTTTCTTTTTTGCTGTGTTATTCTGATGGGTATTTTTGAAATTTCTAAAATTCACTAAAACAAAAGTTACCACCCGATAATGCCACAAAACGATACAGAACTAAGTTAGATGAGGAACCATATTGAAAAAAGTTTGAAGTTGATAGCTGTAGCCGTTTAACCTGTGGAGAACCGACAAAAAAAAAAAAAAAAAAAAAAAAAAAATGGAAACGAACACCAATTTTTTTCAGTATGTCGAATTGAATCCTTGCTAAAGCTCGTCTAACTACTATATCTACTAGTACAAATACTAGTACAATCTACTAATATTGCCTCTCCCAATTCGCAGGTGATAACGTTTGATCGATCTGGCATCAGCCACCACCAGAATCACGTGTCTCTATTCTATGCCTTGGCATATCTTTGTATGGAAAAGAAGCTACCTTCTTGTGAGTACATAAGACTCGCTATCCCGATATTACATTTGATCTAATAATAATAATTCAATTCAGTCAATAGAACGTATTGTAGTACAAAGTTGTTGGACAAAGCAAAACCAGTTATAGAGCCTGAGCATGTCAAGAGTTCAGTGTGTACAGTAACTAGGAAAACGCAGAATGTACGTTGTGAGATGAGCGTAGAGCGTGGAAATCTGGAATTGAAAAATACTCTGTCAGCTCAATCTACATATACAGACCTTGGACTCCTTCAAATGCTGAAAAACCTTACCTGCAACTTGTTGCTATTTATAGAGCAACCTGTCGCATATACACTTTGCATTACATGTTTTGATCTTGATATTTGATGAAATGTATACTTTTATTGCGTTTTCTTCGTTACGTCTCATCCGATTGTTGCACAAAATTATTGAAAATGTGTATTATAGTGGTTTTCATATTCTGTATGCATTTGAAAGCTTTTGAAAAAATTTCGTTTTGAAGTATTCCCCCCCTGGGTTATTCTTATGGGGATTTTCCGAACTTTCCAAATTTTTTCCGGAAAAAACGTTTGACCGATTTTTCTGAAAAACAATCATTTTGGTATAACACCAATATGTAGAAAAAGTTTCGAGTTTAGTGATCTTTATTCCTGACCTGTATGCCGCGTACAAAATTACACAAAAAAAAAAAAAAAAAAAAAAAAAAAAAAAAAATACCACCGTTCTGGTGCGCTCCGGCACAAATGAACCACTGCGTACAAGTGACGACAGCAGTCAAGTGGTTAACAACCCTTCAGATATTGACACCTTGATTACGCCAAAGTAAACAAGTGATATTTCGAATGTATGTAGGGTGTAATTGTATGTCTATAATTATTATTTCTCTTTCAGATTGTAGAGCGTACGCTTTGGAATCAATAAATGTTCTACGTAAATATTCGTTCTTCCTTGACGTACCGATTAGCTATCTACTGTCCTCGTTTTGGTACATCGCTTCGTTCAAAGAACGGAAAGTGCTCCGGGTAAGCGGTGTTTGATATAGATTATTAGGGGTGTGCGAGTCTAGGTTTTCAAACTCGAGTCCGATTCGAGTCCAATTCGAGTCCGATTCTTCATAAAATAATCAAGTAATACCTCGTTCACATTACAGAATTTAACTACAGTTAAGTAGATAACGTTAGTCAAGTTATAATATGAACAGAACTTGGTTAGTAGTTAACTCTCGTTATGTCTTAACTAAGTTCCTAGAACTCTGTTAAGAGCTTAACTGCAATTAAGAAAGCTACGCCCTCTTGAATTTTTCATTCTGAGGTGTCAACACACCGCCTTATGGATTTTGTAAGTTTTGTTCTCGTGTCATTTCCTTTCCATACATCAAAAGTTCAATTTAGTATTCAATATTTAAATACTTGAATATTCAGTAATTTAACCTATAAATGTAACAGTCAAGTAAACGTGACAGCAGTGAATGTCAAATGGCTAACAGCCTTCTAATCCATACTAAGTTCTGTGTAGGAGGCTATGAAATTACGTCACTAACGACAGTCAAGTCAGAGATATGTGTTGAGTTACCAAAATTCCACCCACTCACTCATAACTGCAGTTAATGTAACTAGAGTTAAGTTCTGTAATGTGAACGAGGTATAAGATTCGAGTCTCGAGTCTTTTTTCAAACATTAATAATCAAGACGTTTTCAGGCATTATCAGTACAAAACTTCAACATCAAATAATTATGATGTTCTAGTTAGTAGTTAGTCATCAATGAAGGAAAGGAGTAAATACAAAGGAATAAATAGAAAATAACAAAGGGCATATTCATTCTTAATTTATATTTATTAATTTACTTTATGTTGTATTTTCTTGAAGTTGTTGTTACTTTAATTTTTAAATTAAGCCCTACTTGAATGTGACAAATACATAGGGCCTATGCGAGTATTTTCGATGCCATTTCTAAACCTTGGTAATTTCCGAATAACTTTGGTTGCCGTATTATTGAATCTGTTGAACATATCATTCGCATTATGTAGGCTTGGATTAAAACTAAAGAATCAAGATTTCAAATTTCGGAATCGGCTGCAGATTTGAAGACTCGAATGTACTCGGAAATTGAATCTAAAAATACTTCTTTGAGTCCGATTCTGGAGGAGACTCGGACTCGAAATTAGGTAGAGACTCGCACACCCCTATAAATTATTATTTATTAGATGAATGAAATTACTGATCTAGTTTAGTTTGACCCTTTCTATACCAATTTAAGTTGTTCCATTGAATAGAATAACAATTATTATTATCAACAAAATGTTGTTTTATTATTCGTTGTAGGCTGCCATGAAGGCCCATCAGTCGCAGTACGTCTGGTTTCGAAAGCTGTACATGAAGTTCTCACGATACACGTATATTAATACGTATAAAGAGATTGAAATTGTTGATCTCGAGCTCGATATGGAACTTGACGATTAACGTATATTTTAAATGCTGAAAGCTAATTTGTAACAATTATCTGTATGCAGTGGACTGTTTTCAATTACAAATAAGCCTATTTATATAATAAATGCATGTGCGTGTGTTATATTTAGTTTAATTTATTACAACTTGAATGTGGTTTAAATAATATGATTGTATCTATTAACTAGATAGTATATACATAAAATATCGTAATAAATACTTATATTTAAAAGATGACGTCACACAGTTCTCTTATTATTACTCAAGGTCATGCCCACCATTTTGAAATTTTGATCGATTAATTATAAACTGGACAAAATGAAATAGAACATCAATTTATTTGGAATACCAATGAATACAACTGTAGTCGAAGTGATGGCCAATCACATAGATCCTATATGAAAGTTACTGGCATAATACCAGATATGGGCGTAGTCAGTGGTGTAGTCGTGAAAAATAAAGTGCCAGGGCGGTGGCATCACGACTCTGCCCCGGCAGTGGTGCTGTCGTGAAAATAACGAGGTATATCCCAAAATTTCGCATAAAGATCGATATGTAATGTAAATAGCAGTAAATGCGATTCCCAATTGGTGGTGGGTTGATCCCCCACAACGCCCCGCAGGGAAAAAAATTAAAATTGTTTTTTTGACTAATTATATTCAGTTCTAGTACATGTAATTCTAGCACGTGGCTCGCAGACTGGGACGACCCAAGTTAATTATTACTATTATCACTAGATTTTTATTTTAATAAGTACTTTTTCCCATGATTAGATATGAAATAACAGATTACTAGAGATCAGCGCCCTACGCCGCCCTACCTCCGCTTCAAAATGGGAAGCAAGGCTAAGCCATGCCCCCCCAAAAAGTACCAGGGCGCCGCCCTGGCCCCACTGCATGCCTGGGCGTAGTTTATTAATAGGCTGGAGTAAACACTGATCAGTAGGAAGTCGTCCATGGCATATGAATTCAAGGGTCACTATATTGAGGGACAGAAAAGCAAAGTGTGCAATATCAAGAGACACTTTCAGCATATGAGAGCTCGTTCTGCTTTTATCAACATTTAATATATGGCCGTCCCAGGAATCGAACCAAGGTTTGATATGCCCTTCACCCGCAGATCACAGGAAGTCAGTGCATTTTAGCCACTGAGCTACTAGTGCCAATAACATGGCTAAATGTTCATACATTTAAGAGGTCTTATCTATACTTGGCATATCTTTACGGTGGTTCTATGGCTCTAACACTCGCAAAGTCTTCACAAATAATTGTTTAAAATTTGCTTATGATTTTTTAATTGAGACCGAACACTTATAGAAAAGTCGAGATGAATAACTTCAAGTTTCAAGCAGTTTTATTTGGCATAAGCTGATCTCTTGAAAGTTCTATTCAATGTGAACTTTCCCAACACTGGTTATCAGTATTGTAAACACAACTTCATTACCGTGAAACTTTGATGCATCGTTCCCGGATCCATATCATTCTCCTGCTTCTATCATTTACCTGTTTGGAGTTTTCCTCTAGGTTTCTATCAAATTGATAGATACAGGTTTCACTGTTTAAGCCCTATTCAATTATGATATCTAATAAATATAATACAATAGAAATAAGCCAAATACGTTCTACATTTGCTTCAGAACAAAAAATGTAAGACTATATATTTTTTCTACATACAGTAATACAATAAATACATTGATGAGATCTTTAAAACATGTGTTTTGTCAAAGTGTTGACTAAAAGTTTACATATTACACAAACCAATTATGATGCATTTGTCTGTCCTATGTGTTGTCGTTCATGAGAATGAGTGACTAGTTTTCAATTGTTAGCACAGGGGCCATAACCACTATATTTGGCCACGATATAGGTATGCCCAGTCAAGAGTAACTATTAAATAACGAAGTAGTGTACCACGAGAAACTATATAAAACCCTAAATATTGGACGTGTACGTGGTACTTGTCAAAGAAATAAAATAAAATACACTGTAATACTACAGTGTATTTAGTGTACACAGTGTTCAGTGTATTATTACAGTGTATTTTATTGTATTTCTTTGACAAGTACCACGTACCATCCAATATTTAGGGTCTTATACAAGAGAAACTCATTTCTTTCCACCACATTATTCTAGGAACCAGACACATTTAAAACAAAATCTTTTAAAAATTCAGCACCGGAACCAAGTTTTAATTTCCCCCTCACCCCTGCATGTCAATGGTTTCGTAACTGTTTACATTTTTTTTTAACCCCTGTGAACTTTTTCTTTAGCTTCCTTATTATGTTGACGCACAAAATTATCTACTATTTACTAATTTTTCAGTACCACATAGGAATTGTATTTATGTATGAGCGGCAACTATTCCTGTGTCGATGTAAGCAGCACTTTCACGACTGCTTGCACAATACTGACAGCTGATGAATATTCTTTGTTAGTCAGTAGAGACCGATATCCCAATCAAGTCATACTTTCAGGAGGAATAAACAGATGAAGAAATTCCAGAAGATACCGATTGGAATGTTGTGGTTACTCTCATTGTGGAAACCTGGAACAAATGAATAAGCCGCCCCGGTGGCCAAGTCAATTATCGCTAGCGGTAGTAACTGAAGTCACCGTTGGGCGTGGGTTCGAGTCCCGCATAAGGCATGGGTTTTTGTAAACGTCCTTTCATCTATCATCACTTCATCGTCTCACTATCATCCGCTCATTCGTACCCCCGTATAACCTAGCTGTTGGTGGGGTCGTTAAGCAACATTAAAAAAAAAAAAAAAATGAATAAACCGGTAGTTAGATTTAACCTAACCATGATTCCGAGTGTACTGTCTTCACGTTCCAATAATTGAAAAATAGGAAAACGCAGAATATGAGTTGTGAGATAAGTGAGATATTTATGGAATGTACTCGATAGCTAGATACACACCATGATTTGGAAGCTGTTAAGTGTAAAAACTGCTTCCCTTAGACAGCCAACTTATTGAGTACATTTCCCTTAGAAACTTCAACTCAATATTTCACATTTTCTTTATTCATAATACGTTATTTCTTGAAACAACCACACTGAATTTATTTAAACTTCTCAGAAACAAGTATTAAAACAATTGTGAAATTAAGTGAAAATTTATTCCAATCGGATGAAATTTAAAAATTTAAAATTTTCTGAATGCTTCTCTATTGGAGATTTATCAAACTTTCTAATTTTTTTCAAAACAAGCAGTAGCTTGGTTTTGCTAAAAACAAACAATAGAGATCTATTCTGTTTTACATCAATGTCCAGAAAACGGTTTGAGTTAATTGGTCTAGTTTACTGTGGTAGGACTCTGACAATAAAACATACGCAAAAAAAAAATCCACTATGTTAAATTGAATATTATGGCTACGCTCATCTAATTACGAGATAAAAAGGCAGCTATTTTCAGTTTTCTACTGCGGTACTCTTCGTTGAATCAGACAGCCAGAGAATTATAAACTACAAGGAAAACGCAACACATGCGTTGTTGGATGAGCGATACAGGAATATTTATATGAAATGCACCATGTGAAACTTATCAATAATGTGTATCAGTAGGTCTACTATTATTCAAATTCTGTGAAAATTCAAATTTATTTGAAGAAAATATTTTTTCAAATTTTCTCTTGTGGGTTAAGGCCCGTTTTCAAGGCTTGCGGCAGGCGGCTGGCGTTTTTTTTTCTGGCCAACCAGAAAGCCGTGAATTCTGCCGCTTGAACCTGTTGCTCGCTGCTGCGAGAGATAAAATAATTTCAACTTTGAAAATGAAACGCCGCGGTTTAATTCTCTCACACATAAAGAAGTGAGGTTATGTAGAAATATAACATCTAAATGAGTACATTTCAAATATTCATTATTATTGTATTTGCGTGCCACATAGTACGATACTGAGAATCACTTTAACGTCTGAACTGAACTCGAATTATATATTCAAATAAATGAATGAAATCTCGAACTGGATGAGAAAAAACGCGAGTTTGTGAACAGCGCAGGCGGCAGGCGAAATTTTTAAACGCCACCACCTGCCGCGAGCCATGAAAACGGGCCTTCATTCTTTTTTTTTTAATAATTTCAAAATGTTTTTGTAAAAGTACAGTAGGGCCTATTAAGTTAGATGATGACACATGTGTATGCCAAGCTTAAACAAAATGTTTACGTTCGTTTGATCTATGGAGCGCGGAAAAAAAGTCTTTTCAAGTACTGTGAAACTTGAGTATTTGCTTTGCTCATTCAATAAAATTATATTTCATCTTACCTTTAATATTGGATGCTGTTCTCGATCCACAAGGCCTGTACGAAATCTGTGACTTTCTCTTAGCACTGGGAACAACGCCAGGTATGCCGAGACTTGGTGCTGCCAGCTTCTTTCCGTTCATTAGGCGAGTGAAATCCTGTTCTAGCTTAGTCGCAACGGGACCTGATGAAGAAATTATAATTGTATTGTATTTGTATTGTATTTTATTATCGTCCCGTGGACCAGTACATGGTACAAAGTATGGGTATCGTCAGGTATAAAATAGTAGCATAAAAGTGGAATATAATAGTTAAGATATTAGTTACAATAGAAATTGTAATGATTAAATAAAATAAAATATAATGTAATATAATATAATATAATATAAAATAGCAGGAGTATAATGTTGAGGACTATTTACAAAGAGAATAATTGTGAAAATATTTATAGAAGAAAAAGATGATAAAAGAGTGAGTTGAGGGGGAGTGAGTTCATTGTGGAGGGATATCGAAGTTGAGGTATTCTGAGAGGCTGTAGAAAGGATTTTGGGTTAGGAAAGACTTGAGGTTGTTATCGAAGGAGGCTCGTCTACACAAATCTTTCAACAAGTCATCAATTAATTAATCTATCTTGGGGTTAACGATGCACTCTAATAGTAACCACGATCTATTGGCAGTGGTGAATGATGAATGAGATGAGGGAAGATGAGATGCCAAGTTGTTTTATTAGGTATGTTGAAGAATGGGAAAGAAGGGATCGGGACTTGCTCTTAAGGGATCATCCCAGTATTTACTTTTAACGATCGGAAACCACAAAAAACCTCAGTCGGGATCGGCGACCACGACAGAAATCGAACCCAAGTCTTCTGAGTGGCAGTTGAGTGCGCTAGCAACTGATCTAACCGTCTTGGTTATAATTTATTAGTTCAATACAATTTTCATTTTATAATATTACCAATTAATAGTAGTAGCCACTAGAATAAATTAATCTGTCAGAAAATCATCTGCTACGAAATAAAAGCCCCCAAAAAATCATAATTACATTTTAGTACACATTTTAGTACAATATTAAATAATAGTAATATTGTAGTCACAATGAGACACAATGCTGAAAATAAAAAGTAGTGATGTGATAACAAACCTTTGAAATGAAGTAGGAACTGAACGCAAGCTCCTTGGTGAAGGATTTTAGTTTTCCGGCTGTCCACAGTCAACATCCATTCAGGGATTCCAAGGACGGAGCGAACGTCTTCCAAAAATACAGCCCTGATGGAAAAAAGTATTATTTATGAGTTATTATGCACCCAGAAGTAACGCATCTTACATACAACAGTATGTCTGTGTACTATGTCTGTGTTTCATGTCAACAGGCCTGTAACACTATTTGTTTTCATTCTGAATTGAAAGCTGGATTGCTGTATGCCTAATGGTTACATATAATATCATGGTCATTTTCTACCTAACTGTAAGTAATGGAAAAATAATGAAGATAGATTATTATAACAGTACATTAAATACATCATTTTTAGACGAGCCACCAAAGTGGAGGATTCAATTTGACATACTGAAAAAAATTGGTGTTCGTTTTTATGTTTTTTTTTTTTTTTTTTTTTTTCATGTTTTTTTGTCGGTTTTCCACAGGTCAAACGGCTACAGCTATCAACTTGCAAACTTTTTTCCAATATGGTTCCTCACCTAACTTAGATCTGTATATTTTTGTGGCATTATCGGGTGGTAACTTTTTTTTTATGAATTTTAGAAATTTCAAAATTAGGCCTACCCATTAGAATAACATGGCGGAAAAGGAAATATATTTCTATTTTCAAAAAAAAAAAAATTTTGGGTGAAGTTGAATTACATTTTGATACACATTTCTAAAAAATTTCAGCTTGATCGGGTCAGCCATTTTGAAGAAAAAACATAAAATGTGCTAAATTGTTATCACTCAAAGCAGTTTTTACCCATTTAAACCCATACTATTACTATTCGCTCGTCTAACAACGCATGTATGGCGTTTTCCTAGTATGTTAATTTCTATAGTCTGCCTACTCATCAAACACGTTACAACATTTCACGAACTAGAAATGTTTTGCTGACCACAAAATATTGAACCATAACTTGTATGGATACCATAGAGAATTGAATCAAAATCCTAGAATAATTAAAAGGAATCTCAACTTATCGAATCGATCAACATGAAGTGACATATTTTATACTCTATACATTTACACATCTTTTAACACAATGCACTATGCCCAACTTAGAAAACTTACATGACAAACTTTGGTGGTTTGCGAATGTTAGCGTATTTGATAATGTTGTGATCTGGTTCGATATTGGCACAAGCAAATCTTGACCCACCTCTATCCTTGGTCATCACAACAATGGACTTTCCCATTGCATTTTCAACACCCTCTGTAAAAAAAAACAATAGTGTATATAGATAAGACTGGTCGCTGATGTTGTGGAGAAAGTACAGTGAAACTTCCATCGTTTTTCATACGACCAGGAATAAAAACAATCCATGCAGGAAAATGATCCAACCACGAAAATTCACCATTGCCTATATGGGAGTAGGTTGGACTGAATAAACGATGAAGCGTGAAAACCATGGATCCAGGAACGATGCAACGAGATTTCACTGTATTTAAATGTATACATTATTTTTAAGTTATTATTTTACGTTACAAGTTCGTATAAATTGAGTTGCTACAGGAATATCAAAATACTATGACAACCAACAATACCATTTGTACTGCTCTTCAGTATTACGTTAATCTCCCTGATTTCATCTTTATTCCTCTTGAAAGATATAGAAAGATAAGTGTGGAACGTAGAACTCACCAAGCGGAAAGTTAACATCTGAGAATATTTGCCGCTTATCGCCCAAGTCTATTGGTCCTAACCTCCCAGATAAATCTCCAACGTAGCAACGGAGCGGATTATCTGGAGCGCACTCTTCTCGGTACAAATCTTCCTAAAAAAGCACACGACAAAATATCAGAAAACTAACTCGTGATGTAAGCAGTGGTTAACATTCATAGAAAATCGTAGGGTACCAGCCACAGATCTACGGAATGTGCTGAGCAAAGATTTTGGCTTAGTTGACAGAATTGAATTCATGAACGAGGTGTGAAGCATGGCAATTCTTTTCCATCATTCAATGACAAATTTAATCACGCGTAATATGTGTACAAATTATGTTGATTATGTTGTACCGTTAGTTTATGCATAATATTTCACCTAATCACCCATTTCTTATATTTTTGTTGTTGTTTTGAAACGTTGGGAATTGAAAAAGGCAATTGAGAATGATAATGAAATTGAGAATTGATAAGTTTATGCTAATTGTTTTTCTTACGTTGAGTGGATCAGCAAGTTGCGTGTAGTACGGATTCCAGCGGTACCCGCCAGCAACGCAACGCACACTCTCCGACTGGGTAGTAGCGTCAACGCCTACTGGGTTGACGAATATCGCCCAGTTGTGATTACGAGTGATATTACGATCATTCGTTCCAGGATGCCGTAGCTTCACTTCGATCACGGTATCACTTTTACTGTTGTCGTTGTACACTAACTGTGTCTAGAAACACAGAAATACAGCATATAATGCAACCACTTGGCATTCTAGAATTATACTTATTATACTTAGAGCGGATTGTACCAACTGATGATTAAATATTATTTAGTTAATCATTACTTACGGTACAAAAATAGAATATGTATCCAAGGGTAATAACAAGTTTATTTGCTAATTTTTGCTTAACTCACTAATCATCGCTTGGTACAACCGGCTCTTATGGACATACTATTTCTCTATCTCTATGATCTTGATTTATTCAGATCTTTGATCTCCATATTCATCTAAGATAATGATGAATAGAGACGTTGACAGCAGTTGGTCTGTATACATAAAATATATAAAAACAAAACATCAAACTAACGAGATTATTTATTATTGTAAGCACATTATTGTGTTTTCTACGGTGGTGAGGCACGATATTGATGTTATTTGGGTTTATACAATAATGTGATTGACTATTGTTAGAGAAATAGTATATATACCCCTATTTAGAAAAGCTTTAGCGAGGATTCAATTTGCCATACTGAAAAAAATATTGGTGTTTGTTTTTATGTTTTTTTTTAAGTTTTTTTTTTTTATGTTTTTTGTCGGCTCTCCACAGGTCAAACGACTACAGCTATCAACTTCAAACTTTTTTCAATATGGTTCCTCATCTAACTTGGTTCTGTATAGTTTTGTGGCATTATCGGGTGGTAACTTTTTTTTTTATGAATTTTAGAAATTTCAAAAATACCCATTAGAATAACACAGCGGAAAAAAAAGAAAATACTTTTATTTTACAAAAAAATGAAATTTTGCATGAAGTTAAATTACATTTTGATACACATTTCTGGAAATTTTTAGCTTGATCGGGTCAGCCATTTTGAAGGAAAAACATAAAATGTGCTAAATTGGTACCACTCGAAGCAGTTTTTACCCATTTTTACCCATACTATTACTATCCGCTCATCTAACAACGCATATGGCGTTTTCCTAGAGTTAGAAAAATAGCATGTATACCACCCTTGCCCACACTTCCTCACCAAATCACAAAGGGTCAAATCACTGTTCGCAATGCGGTGGTATTTTCCCATGACCCCAAACAGAGCATTTTGGTTTGAATAAACGTCGCAAGTAACACTGCTGTCCACTCACCATCCGAACGTATCCGTACGCATATCCTAGTGGATTGTGAAATGAAGCAATAGCTCGTAGTTCTCTGGCTTCCGATGGCGCGTAGCCTCGCTCGATGGTAGCGCATGCCCATCTTGCCTTCTTCTCTCGTTTGTGAATCACGACGGACCGGCCCATGATGCTAGTCGGTCCGAACAATGGCAGCATTGTATCATTGTAGAAGGCATTCAAACCTGAGAGATAGAATAGAATGTCCTTACTTATCATGTATAAAGGTATGTAGATTGGTATTACAAGTCGTGCGATTTTAGCGAGGAACATAACTATAACACTAAACAAAATAACATCAAAGTGATAAAACACAATATTTCTATTTTAAAAAAAAGGACCTATTTATACAGGAATTAAATGCTACAATTCCTTGCCATTACCAATAAAACAAAAGAAGGGAGATTCTTTTAAAATGGGACTTGAAAAACTACTTTTAGATAAATGTTATTACAGTGTAAACGAGTTTTTAGATGGCACATGAGCTGTATTTTAAATTATGATTCTATATTTCTTTTAAACCTATATGTTTGTAAATATGTATGTAATTTATTTAAAATGTATTATTTGTGTATATATCTAACTCAACTGACGTGTCAAATATCATGTACTGATCAAAAATGACAAATAAACAACTAATAATAATAATAAAAAGTCATAACTATCTCGCTTTTCTACAATGCACACTGCGTTTTTCCATCCTAGATAAACGCAGTGTATTGACGATGACACTTTGAAGTGAGCCGAGACCTACCCTGAAGATGTTCCAACGTGCCGTACTTCCCGCTGAGGTCTCCGACCTCGTATTGGTCCGTCGTGCCAACAGAGGGAGGTGGGGACTGAGAGGGAGTAACGTTCAGCGGGTTCCAGTGGCCATACACAGTTGAGTCTTCACATGGGAATTCAAGGTTTTCATCGATAGATGCCTGTAAATAAAACCACAGGATTACCACACTTGATTTATTAGAGCTGCAAGAACAAAATACATAGGGCACTGTCTATGAATGAATAAATGAATAATGATAAAAACAATCTCATGGTAAATTATGCTAATTTGTTAGACGAGCTTTAGCGAGGATTCAATTTGACATAGCCTACTGAAAACAATTTTTTTTGTTTTTGTTTTTTTCTCGGTTCTCAACAGGTCAAACGGCTACAGCTATCAACTTCAAACTTTTTTTCAATATGGTTCCTCATCTAACTTAGATCTATATATATTTTTGTGGCATTATCAGGTGGTAACTTTTTTTTTATGAATTCTAGAAATTTCAAAAATACTCATTAGAATAACATAGCGTGAAAAAAAGAAAATATTTTTATTTTCCAAAAAAATGAAATTTTGCGTGAAGTTGAATTACATTTTGATACACATTTCTAAAAAATTTCAGCTTGATTGGGTCAGCCATTTTGAAGAAAAAACATAAAATGTGATAAATTAGTACCACTCGAAGCAGTTTTTACCCATTTTTACCCATACTATTACTATATATGGCGTTTTCCTAGTGATGGTTTCAACACTCTTCTTTGTGAACTAGTGTCTCATCTTGTTCTGTATTTTGTATTTCATACAACTTATTTGTAAGATTCCCATTTCTAAGTCGCGATCCCTATGTACATCATCACAAGTTTCTATGGACATCAAAAATAATGTGAAACTTCTTCATGCACAATGTTAAAAAGTAAGAATGAACATACCACATGAACATGGTAACCCTTATTATCTTCAAGTCCTTGAATATCAATTTCTACGTCTGAGATATCATATTCCGTCAGCTGATACACTTCTATTTTTCCATTGACCGGAGTCAAATCACCATTGCCAAACCAGTTCTGTATGACACCTTTACGCCTATAAATCACTGTGATCCTGAAATAACAAATACAAACATTATGTCATATCTCTCCATCGCACAGGATAGTTGTTACTAGGGTTGCCCTTTGATATGAATTTCATGATCGATAATCATTGGCTTCATATCGATAATCAACTAGAAAAATAATCGATATTTCAGATAAGTATCGATAATGAACTTAAAGTGATTGATAATCGATTATAATGATTATCAATTTGACCCATAGAGTTATTATAGTGGTGTCAGCTCCCCCTTCCCCTTCCTCTATTCCCTTTCCTACCACCATAAATCACACCACTTCCAACATTGAAGTCATTGACAAGCAGTTCACTTTGAACACCAAGAGTGTCCACCAATCGTGTTACAGAAATGTTCCCGCCTTACTCTTTCATTGGATAATTTTGGAAGTAAACACTAAAGAATCATATAAAAATGATGGAATACACGTTGGTTATTGATTTAATCGATTATATCGATATATTGATACTAAAAACACATTCGATTATCATATCAAAAAAGTGATTATCGATACATACCGATATATCGAATATCAACTGGCAACCCTAGTTGTTACCCTATCATAGCAACATGGCAAGATTCATCACACTGAGAGGAAAGTGTTACAGTCGGGCATATTTACCAAAATTCATTTTAAAATTATGAAAGGTTTATTTAAAATGCAAACATCTTCAAAGTCATGAAAATTGTCCACTTAGGTGCTCGTTATTTGATTTTAAAATATCGGAAAGAAATGAATATTTTCCCAATAAACACAGCATGCGCAGCCGCCCCGGTGGCCAAGTCAATTATCGCTAGCGGTAGAAACTGAAGTCACCGTTGGGCATGGGTTCGAGTCCCGCATAAAGCATGGGTTTTTGTAAACGTCCTTCCACCTATCATCACTTCATTGTTACATCATCACCCGCTCATTCGTACCCTCGTATAACCTAGCTGTTGGTGGGGTCGTTGAGCAACATTGGAAAAAAAAAAAACATAGAATGTGCATTATCAAACTGAATCAAAATTGAAATAAGTAGTGGATTGCAAAGTTCAACGTGGCAAACAGTTATAGTGGCATGATCTCACACAAGTGAGATACAAATCCACTACATACATTTATTCATTCTTCAATTCTAATTTTTAATTCTAAAATGAATTTGATCACTCCTGTGGGGCTATTTCTGTATTTTTTTATTATTATTATTTCTTCATTAAATAGCTTGGAAGCCATTTTTTTTTCACCAACAACAACAAAAAAATATTTTAAAATCACTCGTACACCTAAAAAACACTCAATACAATCATAAAAACATGATAATCATAAAAATCATAAAAATAATCACAAAATACAAAATTAATCATAACAGGTGATACATATTGAAATACATTGAGAGTATAATTCAAACTTCCCTAGTAAAGTTTTGTCATATATCTCTACATCCTGATCCATTCGATACACTTAGTTTTAAAACAACCTACACTTATTATATTTCTGATGTTACTAGGCAGCTGATCGAAGAGTATATGAAGAGATGTATGCTTACATTGAGCACGCCAGGCGTTCTCCTCTCGCAACAGGTCCGTGATCGTCGTACAAAACAAACGACCTTCCTATGATGCTCGCGGCTCCGCTCAATGGCAGTTGCGTGTCGGTGAACAGTTTACGACTGAGCGACGTCTCTCGTCGTCTGCCAGCGATGTCGAGCGTTCCATGACGGGCCGAGAGGTCACCGACCTGACACACGCCAGGACGCAGTTGGTTACACAGCGGCTCATCGGTCGAGTTGTCGAATGTCACCTAAATTAAAATAACACATTAATGCATAAGAATGTCAATTTTTTAAATATTATGACCCCAACCAATATGTAATTTTTTGAAGGATTTTATCAAATTTTATTATTTGATACAGAATGATAGTTCGATGAGCGTTAGCGAAGAGTTTCCATCCCACTCTTACTGTGTGTCTGTGTTTTTTTTTTTTTTGTTTGTTTGTTTGTGCGCACTACACAGGTCGCACGGTAGGACTGATCGGCATGAAACTTTTTTTGTATACGCGGACTTATCCAACTTAGAACTGTATAGTTTTTGGGTCTAATAGGTCCAACCACTTTTTAGATAAACCATTTCAAAGTTTTGAAAAACCCCGTAAGAAATGGCTGGGCGGAAAAATCTTGAAAATCAATATATTTCAACAGAATTCAACATTTTCCTTAACGTAACTACAACAATGATGCACATTATCCCATACTCCTATTGGAATCGGACGAGCCGTTTCCAAGAAAATAATTATTCAGTGAATTATATGATCAAGGTGTGTAGAGTTTCGCTCATCTCACAACGCGTATTCCGCGTTTGCCTAGTAATAATAACATTACTGCAACTAATAGTAATATTCAGATGAGTGTAAGCAAAACTTGATTCCCATTTTTTTTTACTTTTTGTACGCGCTCTACGGGTAAACGAAAAACAAATTGCGATAAGACCTTGCATGCACATACATCATTATCTAGCTTGATACTGTGTGGGTAGATCCTTCTGAAAATTGAAATAAAAAGTAAAGGCCATACAGCTTCTGAAGCAGGAATAATAGGCTGCTTGATAACGTGAGTGATGGCAGTTATGCTAGCACCAACAGCTGGGTTATATGGGGGTACTAATGAGCGGGTGATTATGAAACGTGAAAGGAAAAGTGAAAGGACGTTTACAAAAACCCATGCCTTATGCGGGACTCAAACCCACGCCCAACGGTGACTTCAGTTACTTCCGCTAGCGATAATTGACTTAGCCACCGGGGCGGCTAGCACCGAGCTCCTCAAACCAAGAGTATGAGAATTTTAGATCATTGAAATTAAGTGATAAATTAAAATTACACAAAAAAAGAGAGCTACATACTTCTTATTACTAAAGTAAGGCCAATACCATTTAACTCCTCTCATCTATAGAATGGTTAACTCTGTTACCTTATAAGGATTAAACACCAATCCAGAGCTCAAACATCTTCCCGTCCAGTTATAAAAGTCTTTGCCAGGAGGATCTTCGTGAATCTTCCACCGATGTTCCTTGGTGTTGTTCTGACTTGTTCCGTCAGCGTGAATGAGTGACTCGACCAATATCGTTGTGTCGGCCCATGGCTCATCCAACGCCTGGCGGAAGATTATCCGACCGACGATTGGATAGCGGAATACAATCGAAGCAGTTTTTATTGGCACTTTGTTGCCATGAGAATTGTAACGAGCAAATGTGCCACAAATCCAAGGACCACTTAAAGCTAGAAGAACACAACGTTATACTGTTTCAAATCGAACCATCACATATTCAACAAATAACGATAACCTATAATAGGCCTAATACTAGAGCAGTGGACGAGTAGAACATTTTATTAGCTTCAAAATGCTCAATATTGCACAAAACTCATCATCATCTACACATATATTTATTATTCATGATTATATTAATTATTAATTACATATCAAAATGAGAATTATAAAACCAATTGCTACTGGATGTGTGTGATGGGGTTTCATCTCTTGTACAAGCTGTTCAAATAATAAAATAATGATTTGTAGAACGGTCACTTTTCATTGCACGCAAAAAATACACAAAGGTTTGTAAATTACCTAATTGTTGCTGGTTATCACATAGCATGACATAAATAGTTAAATACTGCAGGTATATAGCATCTCAATAAAAGAGGTCTAACTAAGTAGCACTTACAAGTCTTGGCATCTGTACGATACAGAACTATTGGGCGTTGTGCAACACTGAATGGGCCATACAGAGGAAGGTTCACGTCCCAAATCTTGATATTTATCTCAGATAAAGATTGCTCTTTACCCCAAATATTGTGTTTTCCACTCAAATCGCCAACAGGATATGTATCTTGACTACCAGACCCTGAAATGAACACAGTTTTTAACCAAGAAAATAGACTATGAAGGATCATTTATAGTCTGTTACTATTCAAGTATTAAAACTAGGTCATCAATATTATTTATAGTGAATTAATGACCAATTGAAACATCAACATTTTTGCTGAATAATGGCAATAATTATGTTTATCTGTTGCATTTGACGTTACTTGAGCAAATCCATTATAACATTGTGCCGTACATGTACGGGATGGTGCAAAGGCCGTTAATTTAAAACAATTATACAAGGTAGAAAGTCCTTTTTTTTTAATTGAACAATTTGCTACTGCAGATAATAATCACCTTGATCTGTTGGGACGTTGTTTGGGTTGTAAACGGCACCCGTGTCAAGGCAGCGGTTTCTATTTTTGTCCTCGTGCGGCGTCGGAGGAGGAGGCAGGTCGTGGATCTTGTACGAGTGTATGGCTAAGTGATTCTCAGAAGACGTTAAATTAAACGTCACCCACGTCGGGTCAAACGGTGACCTCTGCATTAACGTCACATCACCTTTTACTCCTGACGCCTGAATTACCGACCTGGAAAATGTTCAGGAAGATTAACAGAGACAAATTAAATAATGACAATACGGCTGTACATACAAAAATTAAGAATGAAATAATGCATGTAAATTAGATGAGTGAAATTTTATAATTGGTGATAAATTTCAACGTACGCTCACGTGATAGCATTATAAACCTTTAATAAGTTTTAGGGAAGTAGGCTCAACACAGATATATTAATAGGACCTATCTACAATGAGGCATTATGATGTGACTATTTACCTTATTATACACACCATTCATTTCACAGCCTGTATACAACTATAAAACATACTTTTTGAAAAGCTATCGGCAAATAGTTGATCTGAGAAGTATAGTTTAGCAAGCTCAATGGTAATTACATTATGTAAAATTCATGATTTTTTTAATTAATGCTGGCCTAGGACAAATATTAAATACCTTTGATAAATTTATAATTAAATACTAGCTTAGAAATAAAATAATATTATATGAAAAATATATTTGTACAGAACAAAAAAAGCAAGCTGCCTGCATTACAATCTCTAGTTGGTCAAACTCGAAATAAACCAGCAGCTTACCTCACTTCACTGTGAAGTTTACGAAACAAATGGGCCTAGCGATGACACTATATGTCAAAGTTAACATCGATAAATATGTCTTACAATGTATGAACAATAATCAAACAAGTAATAAACAATTACTTTTTGTAGAAAATAACTAAACATCAATAGATTATTTACTCTTTTTTCAAGGGTTTCCCTTGATCCACGCAACAACGATATAATACTTTTTAAATACGGTACAGAAGACAGGCAGACAGATTTCAGACAATGGATTTTATCAATTTAATGTAATGTAGACTTACTTTAGTGTAATGGGGTTGACGGTGATTATCTTGGCGCATGCCAAGAAGCTATCAGGATGCTTGTGATCAAACACAACAACATATAAACTCCGTTGACCGTCTAATAAGTCAACCGAGACCGAAGTCAGACCCGAGTCATGATAGACAGTGACTTCGCGAGACCTCAAACTTGCTACTTTTACTTTGCCCAGCCTGACATCTAGATCACCAACTGGTCGAGTGGAGTTGGAGTAAACTGGATTGAAAACTAGTTGAAGAAAATCACAATTCCCGCGAGCTTTATCGGCTGCGGTATCAAGCACGTCAGTAGCGTATATCTTCCATAGATGTTCGGTCGTGTCTTGACTGGCTGATTTAGTAACCGAGTGGAGGTCGGTGTAGATCAGCGTGTCTGACGAATCAGTGTGATGACTCCCAACCCATCGAAGATAAACAGAACCAGCAATTTCAGAGCCAAATCTTGCTTCGGCTACTTTCTCGTCTGCTTCGCCACTAACCTAAGTGGTGATACTATAGGTTATCAACTGTTACAAAACTGTAAATGCTTCTTATCTGAATTTACTCATTTAATTTGAGTTCAGCAAAATTATGTTATATGAATTTATATTTCATGACTTTCATTATTATAATTTTACTGTGAAATGACACGCCTACCCAGTGGAAATATCATTTCTGTGTTATTTTTATATGATATTAAAATGAAAATGGAATATCCCTGAACTATGTTATTTGTTTTGCATAGGTTGTTTATATAACTTTACAGAAATTAGAATGAGCCACATCAGTGGTCTAAACAACTTTTAGGTTCATTACTCGTTACGTATTTATATTTTGATCCTGCCTCTTAATAGATAGCTCACACTTACAGTTATTGTAGCACATGCTATCCTTTGGCTTCCATCAGTAGCTTCCAAGTACAATGAACGGCCCCAAATGCCACCAGCTCCAGTTAAAGTGATCTGATTGGCCGTTGCAGTAATCACGCTCGAACCATTATGTGGTAAACTTAGAGTTCCGAAAAACTCGTCAAAATTGAGGAACCTTAGAAGAACAGAAAAAATAATGGATTCATTGTCACGATGACGTGACAGGTGTCAAAAAGTGACACGGATAAACCAAATTTTTCATGATGATCGATCGATCGAAAATCATTTATTTGAATCATCACAGAAATAGATGGAAAAATAACAATAAAAATACAATTGAGTAAATAGCATTCACAATAAATGACCAAACAAATATACAAAAATAAATAATGGCAGGTGCCTACGAGCGTAGCTGTCCTACATTGATGCCATCCGCCAACAATTCGTCTGAGTTTCATAATATAGATAAATAATTAATTGTATAATAATCGTTAATTGATTACTGGCTAATGTAGATCGATTAGTAATCGAATCTCATATAATAGATAAACACATATGATCAATTAATTAATTGATAATGGGATCCTTCTTGCTACGATATTGATAATACGTGATAGCGTGTTGAATTAAAATGAGAAAATGCAAAGTATGAATGTAACAAATGATCTTGACTACAGCTCACTTCTTTCCCAAGTTCTCCTGGCTGCATCTATCATCTAGGTGACTGTAATATACAGGCAAGGTCCTCGTACTCCATGACCACTCGGACGTTTCGTCTACGGCTTGCAATGAGATGTTGACCTTGACTGTTCCAGAGGACATATCGTCTTCAAATGAAACTTGACCATGGAGTCCATGTTGAGAGATATACGCCGTCAGTTGGATTCCAGCGCACAACTGGAAACCTGGAGAACAATACAAGTTATGAGATATTTGATATTGGGTGATTTCGTTACATTGTGTGAGATGAATGACGTTATGAAGAGATGTGAGATGAAGATGATGTTTTGGTCTCCATGTTGGGATCTTTTTCAAGAGTCAGCCCAGTTGAGAAAAAAGAACCGAACTGACGCTCTTGTAAAAGGTTTGAACATGGAGGCCGAAACGGTGAGGATTTCTTTACCTCACGCGACGTAACGAGAGTTCTTTATTCTATGGTCGTATTTTGAAGGAGATGGAAACGCAATGAAAGCCTACGTTGTGGCGTGGAGGTTCATGATCTACAATTCCTTTTAATTTTACTAAATACTTTTTTATAGTTTCGAAAGCAATTTTAAAATTCAGAATAAAAATGCAATAAAAATGAATTTAATCTTTAAACAATACTCAGTTACATGCAGTATGCATATACTTCTTCTAATTGTTTTAAATTGAGACGTTTTTATTGTTATTAACATCTGAAACTTGACATAAAGCCATTGTTTCCAATAGAAGGATGAAAATTCAGGATCGTTTGAATGTGGCACTACAAGGTCAATCTCACTAGCCTCAAGAAAGAGTTGAATATAATATAGCTCATTTAACAAATTGC
This sequence comes from Brachyptera putata, assembly GCA_907164805.1. Classification (NCBI taxonomy): domain Eukaryota; kingdom Metazoa; phylum Arthropoda; class Insecta; order Plecoptera; family Taeniopterygidae; genus Brachyptera; species Brachyptera putata. The sequence continues at coordinate 6,219,747 of OU015467.1, forward strand.
AGAAATTATAGTACTAAGTTAAGGGATGAAGAACAATTCAAAACTTATTTTGTGAAAAATTTGTCAGTCTTCTTTCTGAATACGGTACAGTAGACCTATATCTTCTCTTTTATCGATTTTCTTTACCTCTTTTTCTTCATTTCTTCTAAATCATACTCTCTTCTTCTACTTAAAATTCACTATTGTAAGGGAAAAAAGAACTTCGTGTTTTTTTCGACGTTCATGTTCATTTTCATTTTCTTTTTATTGGTTTTGTATTTGACTTCTTTACACATCTTCCTAATTTCTTCATCTATTTCTTGTAAATATATATACGTTCTCAATTTTATATTATCAAAATGTTTCTGTTTTATTTAAATAATCATATTAGTCACTTGATTATTCTAAATATCTATCCAGTGGTGGCCGAATAAATATGTATAATATAAATAATAATGAAAAATAATAAATAATATAAAAAAATGACAAGTACCGGTATTATAATAATCAAACTCAAATTGAAAATGTATTAAAATATTAATTATAATCCATTGCAAGCAAAGAAGTCAAAGAACCTATGGTGCACAGAATAATTTAAAAAAATCGCAGTGATTAATTTGTATTCGCCTAAATCTGCTGCAGCCAACATCTGCGGTCAACGAAAAGCACATAGCTGTCAGGTGAATGACTCTGAGCACTCAACCGCGACCACGAGTCCACAATTCTCACTCTCCTAGGATGGGCAACAACCATCCGCTCATCTTACAGGCGATAAATGCTCCGAATAGGCTTTATACAAAGTATAACTAGGTGAAGAAAGAGTAGGCAATCAAAATAAACTACTACGTGTATCAACTTTATTAATCATCACCACTATATTATCTCATTTCACATGAATACCGTCACTTTCTTAGTATAGGTCTCTGATTGTAACAATCATCAAATCTAAAGTAATAGTTTTCAATGACTTACCAATCAAAGTGATTATGTAGATTGAGTGCACTATGATGTTCATCACGTCTTGTTAATGGAATGTTATTCGATTGATTGAATTGCACAGCCAGATTTGTTTTGCTGGCATATTGTGCGAGACGAAGCTTTCTGTGGCCTGTATGCAGTGACACGGTAACGGTACTTTACACATGGAAGGTGGTGCTACAGCATGATTCATAAGTAGAGCATCTCACTCACCTTGAATAAAACGTCAATGAAAGAAGTGGGGAAGTTGTCGAGTCAGAAGTATTTGAAAAACACCAGACTGAAGAAAATGTTAGATTTGTTTAAAATCCATTGGACCACTTTTGGGACCAATCAGCTGTCAATATTTTGAAAAACCCTGAGAATGGAATGCATTTGGGAATGTATAATTTTGGGCTTGAGGGCGCAATCAAATAATAAAATTTTATTATGTATGATGATGAACTTTGCATCTGCTGTTTTGGAAGAAGTGAACATTGCCTAAGAGACTTAGTTCAAAGTGAAAGATATCAACATTCGTGTGTTTGGATTTCCTAATACCAATGTTGGTAATGTCTGGATATATCGCAAAAACGGTTTATACTTATAATTGTGTTGCGGACCTTCGGCAACTGAAGACTTTTATCTGCGGCGAAGAAGTGTGGTCACAGACAGCGTAGACCTGACGTGTCAAAGTTCATTGCATTTAATTTAAAATAATAATAAAATGGGCTGGTAAGATCGCCCTTGTGGTGCCCCGTCCAAACGATCCCACTTTCATCCTTAGCCTTAATTGGGGAACAATGATTTTGTATCAAGTTTCGATGTTATTGAAAAAAAAAAAAAAAAATGAAAATAGTGTCGATGAATGATATAAGATGAGGGAAGATGAGAGGCAATGTTATTTTATTAGCTGTTTTGGACAGTTGGAACTAGGAAAAGAGCAGTCGTTGACTGTACACGGAGCCATCCATCTCAGTATTCAATTCAACGACACATCTCAACATTTTCTGAGGGAAACCACGAAAAAACCTGCATCCTCTGCACCCATCCTCTCCTCACCTCATCTCTGCACATCATGATCTGCAGGATGACAGGTCAGCGTACAATGGACTGTCGAAGTTTGTTCGGAAAATTGATAATTTCACTGAATTTGTGAACCACATTCATAAGGCTACAATAGTACACATCACTACGAATTTATTCTACACCGTACCAGTTATTTTAACGAAAAAAAATTAACTCCTTTTTTGAAATCAAATTTCCAATAAAGTGATACTAGTGAAAACTAGTAAAAAACAGTCAACAGTAAAAAGTCGAGATTTGACGTAATATATTATTAATGGTCTAAGGGTGTGAGCGTGTGAAAAAGTCGAGTTTGCAACTAATTAATAATTTTATATTATACTCATATTGATACTCTGAAAACTGGGAAAAGAGAGGCTTAGGTGGTTCGGTCACATGAAGAGAATGGGATCCGAGAGAATACCAAGGCGGGTATTCGAGGCGGCTGCAGTGGGAACACGGAGAGTAGGGCGACCAAGAGAGAGGTAGATTGGACTGATCAAGGAGGATGTGTTGAAGAGAGGAGCCGGAAGGTGGAGTGAGTTAGAGACAGAAAGACGGTGGGAGGACCGAACAAGCTTGAAGGAATTGGTGGAAAAACTAGAAGTAGAAGAAGAGGAGGAAGAAGAGGAGGAAATGCCAGGCGTGGCCAGCAGGTTTCTAGCAATCCTGCGGCCCTAGTGCTGGTGGGAGCACCCAGCCCCTGACCCAATGTTACAGTTGGAACCAGGGTCGGATCATTTACTCACATTGTATCGTACCTGAAATAAAGTTTTTTTTTCAATGCATATACCATTCAACTCGTGATCCCCCCCTCCAAGGATCCGGACTCCTTGACGTAGTGTTGGGGCTTGCGTAGCATCGTGATCTCCAGTGCCGTCGTCGGGAGCATTCATTAGCTCCTAGCAAGATGACCCATGGCCATGAAGGTATGGAGTGAGGCTTCAGAGTCCAGGCCCAGTTCGTACCGCCTCAGGAAGTCTTGTGGTGACCGGAGTATGAAGGGAGTATTTGAGTGTTGCGTTTTTCTTCTTACTTCTCTCCTCATCTTCATTTAGTTTTCTTCTTACTTCTCTCCTCATCTATGATCTATCGTCTTCTTTCTACTCATCTTCATTTAGTTTTATTCTTACTTCTCTCCTCATCTATGATCTATCGTCTTCTTTCTCCTCATCTTCAATTCTTCATTTAGTTTTCTTCTTCTTGCCCGCTCTCTCCGTATCTTGGTACATCCACAAACGTTGACAACTATGGCAAAGTACACGACTTGTATGAGTCTAGCTGTAAGACCTCGTGTTCAACTGAGATCCTAACATTTTTTCGCCTATCTTAGTAATTCTCACGTATTCTTCTCGTATTACGTTTTTGTCCCCAAATCCCTGCCTATTCAAACGGAACTAAGAAAAAAAGAAGTGATTGAAGAAAACTTGATGTGTGGTTTATTCATTTTAAATTTGTTCTTTTATTTCTGACATCCGGATGAACATCACTTTTACTTCTACTTATTACAAATTACCCTGTCCTACTTGTACTACAAAGTTGACAACTTCATAAGTTTAGGGTAATAGGTAAATGTGTAAGTTATGAAATTTCTTTCTTTAATTTTTTCAATAATTCATTTTTATATTTTTCTAAATCCATAGGCGTTTACATGAAAATATAATTATTTATTAAATATTTTTAATTACAATTATAAATTTTCCAGATTTTTAAATAAAGATCAATTTGTTATACAAATAAATTTATATAATTTTAATTAAGTAGAGATACCGATAGGCCCTACTGTGATTTGAATCTATGATCTTTTATTATGAACCGAGATAGAAGATACACGATTGAAAATAAAATGATAAGATAAACGTTAAATTAGTTAATAATCAGTTTAGTGCCGTACCGTTGAATTGGTTCACGTTTTAATTTTGGTGGAAGGGCCATATTTTAATACTATCTATTCTAAGCTGTTCACAGCCGCCCTCGTTAGCTCAGTCACCTGAGGCACACTTCAGAGACTGAAAGTGACCGTTGGGCGTGGGTTTTTGTAAACGTCCTTTTACCTATCATCACTTCATAGTTACATGATCACCTGCTCATTCGTACCCCCGTATAACCTAGCTGTTGGTGGGGTATTAAAAAAAAAAAATGTTCACCTTATGAGACGAATTCATACATCAGTTCGCAACATATAGGCTATACCAATGATGCGGTGTTTAGACATACAAGCAGATATATAGAAACAAAAAAGGACGAAGCATATTGATTATTTCCTTCTCATCTAAACAAAACAAACAATCAAACCCAGTATACCTGTATCCCGGTAAAGAGCTCGCCAGCCTCGCGCTTTTGGTTTGAGGGGGGGGGGGCAAGGTCTCATGGAACATTCTCATTTCGTGGATACAAGTAGACACACCAAAGTCATAAAAGTATGATTTTTTTTTAATAAAATGTCTCAGCTGCCAACACTTGATCATACCCGCGTATCTGAACTTGAACTGTACTGGCATAGAATAAAAAAACTACATCTGGTCATGTTGGAGGAAGGGGAACAAAGGGCCGGGGTCCAATAGGGGGGGGGGGGGGGTAGAAAGAGGAGCAGCGTCCGTCGTCACGTGATAAAGTCGACTAAGAATAACCGTCGAAACTCAAACCAAGTGACCTACTAGACATGTACAAAGGAACTGGTGCGGCGGGCGTCGGAGCCTTGGAATTGTTAGACGCTAATACGACGAGGCCGCGAGTCGCTAGCGGGGGAGGGAGGGAGGGAGGGAGGGGAGGGGACATCCTCACCTCAATACCTCCCCGTATTCCTTCCACCTCAATGCATTCTCTGTATCTGTTTACTAATAACATGAAATAAAGTAAACCGCTAAGGAACTAATACGTATAACTATCAACGTAGGCGCCTCCACCAGTATGAGACAATTTCCTTTAAAAACGGACGCAATTTGGGCGTGAGTCTCGCATAGGAGGTAGCGTGGGGGCATGCGTTTTTTAAACTAGGAAAACGCCATATATGCGTTGTTAGACGAGCGGATAGTAATAGTATGGGTAAAAATGGGTAAAACTGCTTCGAGTGGTACCGATTTAGCACATTTTATGCTTTTTCTTCAAAATGGCTGAACCGATCAAGCTGAAAGTTTCCAGAAATGTGTATCAAAATGTAATTCAACTTGACGCAAAATCTCATTTTTTTGGAAAATATATTTTTTTTTTTTTCCCGCTGTGTTATTCTAATGGGTATTTTTGAAATTTCTAAAATTCATAAAAAAAAATTACCACCCGATAATGCCACAAAAGTATACAGATCTAAGTTAGGAACCATATTGAAAAAAAGTTTGAAGTTGATAGCTGTAGCCGTTTGACCTGTGGAGAACCGACAACAAAACGCGCCGTTGAATCAAGGATGATCCATTAGACTCATAGCACTTGTTGATCAATATTGTTGACACTCTTCCAGTTGTAAGGTCAACGTTTATCTTGACCTCTGCTGTTTACAACAATCATATAGCATTGCTGAAAGTCGAGAATTGTGGTTCACAACAAAATTGATACTTATAGTACGTGCCTTAGGGTAAAAAAGACCTATTCTACAGCGAAAAGTCAATAAATACATTTTTTTATAAGAATCATAAGAAAATTCTATTCATATTTACGTTGATGGTAGTATGCGTGTTGATAATAATATACAGAACAAAATTGCATAATTTCTTGAGTAAATCACAATGCGTTTTATTACTTCACCGGAAGCAATCAAGTCACTAAAGAATTATTTTTACTCCAGAAATATATTTGACGATTCACTAATCTGTAATTCAAATCGAATCTTCAAAGAGAAATTATGTATATTTAGATGAGCGTAGCGAAGATTTTCATTCCATATAACGTTTTTTTTTTTCAGAAAAATCGGTCAAACGGTTTTTCCGAAAAAAATTGGAAAGTATAGAAAATCCCCATAAGAATAAGCCGGGGTAGAAATACTTGGAAAACAAAAATTTTCCAAAAGCTCTCAAATTTATACTGCACGTGGATAGAACAATCATACATATTTTAAGCGATTTATGGAACAATCGGATGTGAAATAACGAAGAAAACGCAATAAAAATATACTTTTCATCAAATATCAGGATCAAAACATGTAATGCAAAGTGTATATGCGATAGGTTGCTCTATAGATAGCAACAAGTTGCGGTAAGGTTTTCAGCGTTTGAAGTAGTCTAATGTTTGTAGATGTAGATTGAGCTGACAGAGTATTTTTCAATTCCAGATTTCCATACTTCTACGCTCATCTCACAACGCACATTCTGCGTTTTCCTAGTTTTAATATTTGAATCATCACAAATGGTTGTTCTTGAATACGATATTCTTGGATTTGATAATTTCACAATATAAATAAAAGGAGACCCGAATTCCTCAAAACATATGTTCCATTTAGTTTCTAGTGTTATCAGAACTCGTCTGACCAGTGGAATGCACAAGGGTAAGTTCTGCAGATGGAGTCTCCAATCCACTCATCCAATTAGTATGCGAGTATGGTGTAAGAGAGTTTTTTGTGGCAATAGTAGCTATAGCTTGTTGTGACGTGTGAGAGTCGAACCAGCACCGCAAAGGACTGTTCTTGTTTGGTGACGTCGATCTGTTTTTAAAACGGGGACAATACTTATGATGCCAAACTATTCGCCGGAGGAAATAACTGCTTCGTTTCAAAGATAGACCTTATTTTTGAACATATATCAGAAGTTTAGTGATTATTTCTTCAATTCGACTAGATGGATATAAAAACTAAATCGCGGGTCTGATGCGGGCATATTCAATAGTTCCAATGAAAACTATATACTGTAGTTCTTGTAAAGTTATTCAGCAATGGGAGTCGAATTAGGAACATCGTTTTTTATCTCACTTGATTTACCTTTTGTTTATTTGATTTTTTTTTTGATTCCGTGGAATTTTGTTTGATTCCGAATGATTTGTTTTGTGAGGTTCTTTAATTCCAAATTATTTTTTGGTTTCTGGATAATAATATTTGACCTCATTGATTTTTTCAATTTTTTCGTATCATGTTATTTTTTATTTGACGTCATTTATATTTGAATCCACTTGATTTCTGTCACTTCTTTTCTGCTGATTCGTGCGATATTTTTCAATTCAATTCATCTTTTCGATTTTCTAATGGTTTTCAAACTGGACACTTCAAACTGATTCCAATTACTTGTGATGTTGTTAATGTTACAATAGACTCAAAAGAGCTAATAATAGTATCGTTTATTGTAATTTAAATCCGTTTCAACATTTATAATTGGGTTGGTACTTGGTGTATGTACACAATAGTCGAATTAAACACATCGTTTTTTTTATCTCACTTAATTTACCTTTTGTTTATTTGATTTTTTTTTATTCCGTGGAGTTTTGTTTGTTTCCAAATGATTTGTTTTGTGATGTTCTTTAATTCCAAATGATTTTTTGGTTTCTGGATAATAAATTTTGACTTCATTGATTTTTTTATCTCTTCAATTTTGACGCTTGTTTCCACCACAAGAGCTAAACGTTATTTTAATTCAATCTAATTGATTTCTTCCTTTCTTTCTTGAATCAGTAACATTTTACACTTTCTATTGAAAAGTAAATTTTAAGAAAGTTGGTGAGTGTATGATACATTTCAGTTGAGCTAAAATTAAAAACAGTAGAGAACAAATTTGAAATTGTTTCAATGTCAATATCACTAAAGAAGTTATGATGAACACAAGTGGTCGAAATTTGTGAAAATTGCTTGGATGATGGTGATGGAACTGGAAGTAAAAGCTGAAAAGTAAAATTACAAACCATCCATTAAATTTCTCTACATTTTTCATACAAAATAATTGATCGGTAGTTTAAAAACCAAGAAAGGCTGAACCACAGTCGAATTTGAGATATTATGATCATAATGAACTAAATCGAGTGTTTCTGTAAACTGCCATTTATACACGTACAAAAGATTAAATGACACTTGACAGTAGATTAACAAAAAACATCAAAAATAATTAAACTCGCTATGAAGTGTCATACCACGCTGTCCGTATAACAGAAGATGAGATGATAAGATGTACACCTCTTTATAAAAATAACGTATTTTATACTGATAAGAGAATAATAACACAAAACCTTTTCTTGATTTTCACATTTTGGGATAATTAGAATTAATAATCAAAAAGTGTTGTGTCCTTCATTTCGATACAGTATGGAACATAATTCATTTCTTGAAAAGGCATTTAAAAAACCTCCGTAAAGAGTATACTAATTAATAATTAAACTGGCTCAGTTTTTATCGTTTTTATTGGGCAATGAACCAAACATTGAATAAAAATCCAGTAGAGATTGGTGTTTCTTACGAATTAATTACCAAGTTGAAACAAAAAGTATACATCAAGCAAGCCGTGACGGTTTGCGATTGCCTATGTTTGAGGAGAGCCAGTGTGAGTCAGGTCTCTTGTAGCCTCTAGTATCTTCATTCTATTCCCGTCCCCATGCACAGCTCCTCCCGTTCACATATCCCTAAAACCTAGATTCTAGCGCATATTGCCGGTGTGATTCTAAATAAGGTAGTCGGGGCACAGCGCCGAGGGGCCCCAGCACCCAGCTTTCAGGGTGGGGGTAAAATGGCAAATTCATGAAAAGAGCTAACGGATCCTGCAGAAGGTTCAGCCTTCTCAGTTAGACAACAACCAGCGGATCTTACTTCTTACTTTATAACAATGGTAAGTTCAGTGATAAATCTATTCTAATACACAATACAATCAAGTGAGAAAATACAATACAATGCTACACTACAATGGACCAGTGGATTATTGATGGCGAAGAGTGGTAAATAAAGTGACGTTGTCGAATTATACGAGATTTTATGAATAATTACTTCGAATATAAATTAATAATTGAAATAATTGTGTCGAGTTTGTGATCTGTTATTATTTGGTGTTAATTAAGTTTCTGAAAACAGCAATGAGAAATGGTGATACCTGAGTGCTGGAGGGTCGAACAGTCTGAGCGTTAGTGATAGTGGATAAGGGAAGACGGATGAAGCGCGAATAGTTGATAATTATATTCACCAAACGAGATTCAAACCCAGACTACTATATCTAATACATGGCCAAGTCGAGGTTCGAACCCATGGCCTGCAGCTAGTATTAGTTCATAGATTATTCACAGCAAGAAATAGAAAATTTGTAAATTGAACAGTAAATTTATAAAATATAAATGCATTGTGTTGTTACTTGAAGTCGAAAAATAATTTGTACTGAAAGATTACACTAACAAGTCACATTGTTTTAATATCACTTCGACTGAGGGAAACCGAGATAAACCATGAGTCATCTGATTCACAGTTTACTCTAGAATGATGATTAGTTCTATACTTTTATTTGAGGGAAGCTGGAATACTATGTATTGGGATTTCTATAAATAATAAAATCAATGCGAAGAATTCATACTATGACTATGATAATTACATTGTCAGCTTCTTGCACCTAGACAATTGAACAGTAACTTCTTAAAATTTACTTAAGAGTAATTATTATTAAATTATTATACAATAACGCGAAATTACGTGTCTTTTTTCGCGAACATTTACAGTTCCTAGCTGATGATTTAACCAATACTTAAATTACTCAATTATAATTAATTGAATTATTTGTGAATGAATGAATTATTAATTATTATTATTATTTTCAAACAAGATGGTGTTGTCTGATTCCTTTAGAGATGCATGTGATCAACAATCCGAACAATCTCAACACGGGATGTACAAAAGAGTCAGTCATGACGTATTAATTAACGAACGACTGACGGAAACCACGATTTACCTCAGATTTACCACGGTCTTTTTAATGACTGTTTACCTTTAAGTAGTATGCCCCCTGAATCTGGTAAAACTACCCCTACTATTCAAGTTGAACTAGTCTTCGCGTCTCATTACAGAGATTGTTTCATGATTCGAGTTGGATTTACTTTACCCTCACCCGATTACCATTTAATGAAAACAAATATTATCTGAAGGACCTAATGAGAGCTGAACTATTTGAATGAAAACAGACACTCAACAAATAATAATTATCACCCGCTCATTCATACCCCCGTATAACTCAGCTGTTGGTGTGGTCGTTAAGCAACACTAAAATAAATGAAAACAAACTAATAATAGCTGAAGTGCTATGTCCATTCCATCGATACATACCTTAAAAATAGATCACTCCAAAAATTTGAATGAAATACAAATATAAAATTTGAAAAACTCAATTTTTGATATTTAAAAACTATTCAAATTCAAAATCATAAAAAGTATTGATTCATCAAGCCCTAGTAGAAATTCAAATATAAAATATCGTTGACATACTCTCGACATTTTAATGACAAGTTAAAATTCTTTTCAGAATTTTTTCATGAATTCAAAATGTAATTTTTTTTTAAAAAAACACCAAACAGTGGTGTTCATTTTGGGTAGTCAGTAGTTTACAATCTCAGTAAGTTTTTTTGACATTTGGAACGCTAGCAATAAACAACAGAAGTCTTACTACGTTCATACAAGAATATCAAAGACAACAGACACTTTATTCATAAATTTAAACAAATGTGTAATATAAAATTTCTAATTTGGTAGAATCACAAATCTTCTTAAACCTGTGAAAAATATAACATGTATGATCCATTAGTTTTAGTATAAAACTACACCATTTTCTAGATTCCATCAAACTAAATTACCAATATTTCATGTCAAAATAAATCGAACACCAAAATCGTAATATTTCTCTGCGATCTCAATTCACCGCCCGCTATACGCAATCAGAGATCTACTAAAATACTCTTGCTATATTTAGCTCATCGCGTAGTTTGGCCACCTCCCAGGCTGGAAGCCCTCTCGCAGGCTTAATTTAGCTTGGTATGCCGGGACCTCCTTGGCTACTCGGGTTACATGGGAACATACACACATGCATAATCAGGCTAATAGAGCGTAATTGACTCTTCATGAGACAGTCCTTGTAGAGAGATTGTCGAAGAAGGTTGACTTCAGTAGATCGAAGCTCGTCGCGAACAACTAGACGGTTTTCCAGGGTAATTTATTGATACACCACTGATTATATATAATTATATATCTATTTTATCGTGTATATGGCACAACAATGAGGTTTATTTAGTATCAAAAGTTCAAAGATATTACTTTTATGGGATATACAAGGTCGGACTATCAATTTCATAGGGTGTTATTTTGAGAGCATTTTATGTGAATCACATAAAATTGATAGACTTATTTGAGGTGAAATTTTTTCCAAGTTGAAACCTCTGAACGATTAGTTTAATCTTACTGTTTTGAAAAATTTCTATCAGTTTCATGATTTTCCTCACTTGGTGCCACGTATTTCTCTTTAACCAATAAGAAGACATATCACAATGAAACGAAGTGGTCTGTAATTTTGGATACGTCTGTGGAGAAAATCGAACTAATTCATATTAGGTTTATATAAAATTTGTCTTGGTGATAAAATCTCCAACTTGAACTAGAACCACATCTACACCAATTAAACTTTTGTAAGAAAAAATTAGAAAAGAAACAACATTAGAAAGATGCTATATTTTCGCTTTGGTGGATGAAAATGGCACTGACGTAGAATTCATTGTATAATTTCTTGGCAAAAACTACAATTTTTAATAGATTTCTCGAAAACTGCTCTGGCGATAATATGCACAAAACTTTGAAATTATCTAATTAATTCTCGTACCAACCCACAAACACGTTGTAAATTTTATATAAAAAATATAGAATTCCAATTCGTTTCCCACTATGTCATTCTTATGGGATTTAATGAATTAGAATGGACGATGAATATTTTTCTGCAACCCAGATCATTTCTGGTTTGAGCAGTTCTGGATTGGTTGAAATGTTCGTACAAACCTTAACACCAATCAGACACTTTCTCTGAATTGTGTAACACACTTAAAAAATCAAAAGCAAGTATTAGAGACAAATTCCGTAAGAGATGCATTCTTCAACCAATTATATAGAAATTGTATAAAATGTTGTGATAAAAATCTAATAGGTACAGATGGACCCTTGAAAAAAATTAAAACCAAAAGTTGTAAGCACCCCAAAAAATTTAAAGCAAAACTTGAAAGCACCCCAAAAAATTAAAAGCAAGTACACAGAGGCAAATTCCGTAAGACTCGCATTCTTCAACCAATTATATAGAAATTGTATAAAATGTTGTAATAAAAATCAGATATAATTGCACCCTTGTTATTGTTCGTTTCGGAGAGGTTAACAACTCCTGAAATCCAGTGTACACTTGCCAAGAAATCTTATTGAAATCCCCTTGAAATCCCTGAAATCACTTGAAATTCATCCGTATGAAATCTCTTGAAATCCCCTGAAATCTCTTAAATCCCCTGAAATCAGGTGTACACCAAATTTGCGAGTTGTAAACCCCTCGTTCGTTTCTAAACAATATTGTTAATTTGTTTTTCCAGGCTGATAAAGATAAAGTAAAGAAGTAGAAGAAAGTAGTCAAAGATGAAGCTCCCGCCTAAACAATATTGTTAATTTGTTTTTCCAGGCTGATAAAGATAAAGTAAAGAAGAAGAAGAAAGTAGTCAAAGATGAAGCTCCCGCTGAGGCAGCCGCCCCTGAACCAGCACCAGCCCCTGCTGCAGAAGAGAAGCGTCCCAGCTCCAAGGGATCCAAGAAGGCCGTGAAGCGATCCGGCTCCAATGTGTTCTCCATGTTCTCTCAGAAGCAGGTCGCCGAGTTCAAAGAGGTTAGTTGTTACAATTGTCACTTTTAAATTCAATTTTCAATTCTAATTCAATTTTTTTCAATTTCAATTTCAATTTTAAAAACGTAAACCATTAGGATGGAGCTGTAATTTATTTATTTTAGTCATTATCACGGTGGAGTTATGATCGTGAAAGTTGAAGAAAAGTAAAATATTTACATACATGGGTATAAAATTATTAGAATAAACATTAACAGGAAAAATTATAAAATTCACAAAAATAATTAAATTTACTCACAAATTTGATTCCTCAAATATCAAACAGAAGCGATTTTTTTAAATTTGAAATCATGTAGCTTGTTCATTAATTTTTTATGTATTATTCTTGTTCAAAACCAAAGGAACCCAACATTATTCTCTCAGGAATCTCAGCTTGAGAAATTTAGGATAGAGCATAAAGCAATACATTTTTGTGAAAAAATATTTTATTTTTAGAAGGCCACCGATGTAGTGACTTTATAACAGTCCTTTAACAGTCAGTTTTTACATTTATGGTGAAGCGGATCAGCTTGATTACGTCTAAAAAGTTCCCTTTTATTAAGTGAAACCATTTGTTACAATGACAGAAATGATGTTTCAAATATCTAAGGAATTCCTATATTTTTATAGTTAAGAAAGAATAACTTATAGTAGTAAAGTTAATTGTTAGTTTAGTTAAACACCCACTTGCGTCCAAAAGTGAAACATCCCACAAATCATCATTCATTGCATGTCCTCCAACATGCCTTGTGTTAATGCAATGTGGTTATACATGTTGGATTATACAGGATTTTTACATAAATACAATTCTAACTCATAATTCAAACCAATAAAAAACAATCACCAAGAACTTGAATGTCGTTAATTCAACTCCTACGCGAATTTCAGAATCGTAAATTAGACCCGGCTCCTCCACTAATAAAGTAGCGCATGTATTACGAGTGGACAACGTTATTTTAGGCATTCATGATATTGAATGTAAGTAAACCAAATCACGGCTCCGCCACTTTGCACTAGAGTGCCACTTTTGTCCGCTTCACTCCGCCACTTTTGTCCGCTTCACTCCGCCACTTTTGTACTAGAAATCTCTAAAAGTATGAAGGTCCAAGTTGCTTACGTTTGTTTGAATATCTCAGGCTTTCTCTCTAATGGACCACGACAAGGATGGTATCATCGGCAAGAACGACTTGAGGGCGACATTCGACAACCTCGGTCGCTTGTGCGACGAGAAGGAACTCGACGCCATGGTCAATGAAGCCCCCGGCCCAATCAACTTCACCCAGTTGCTTACCCTCTTCGCCACCCGTATGTCTGGAGGTAGGTTCTTCAGCGCAATCAGATTGTCTCAGTTGCTTACGGATTACGAATCTTATTACAAGGTCTTAGATTGAACTAGTTATGCTGGTTTACTCTACTCGATCACGTTCTTTCAAGTGATTTTGTCATTGTGGACAACAATAGCCACTAAATTGACTAGGAAAACGCCATAAATGCGTTGTTAGACGAGCGGATAGTAATAGTATGGGTAAAAATGTGTAAAAACTGCTTCGATGTGGTACCAATTTAGAACATTTTATGTTTTTTCTTCAAAATGGCTGACCCGATGAAGCTGAAAATTTCCAGAAGTGTGTATCAAAATGTAATTCAACTTCACGCAAAATTTCTATTTTTTGGGAAAATGGAAATATTCTCTTTTTTTCTGCTGTGTTATTCTAATGGGTATTTTTGAAATTTCTAAAATTCATAAAAAAAAGTTACCACCCGATAATGCCACAAAACTATACAGATCTAAGTTAGATAAGGAATAATATTGAAAAATTGGGGAAAAAGTTTCAAGTTGATAGCTGCAGCCGTTTGACCTGTGGAGAACCGAAAAAAAAAAGAAAACAAAAAAAAAACACAAAAACGAACACCAATTTTTCTCAGTATGTCAAATTGAATCCTCGCTAAAGCTCTTCTAACTAACATGTTAGACACGGTGCCGCGGATCGTTTTCGTATATGTTATATGATTTCATTTATTCTGGGAACTTTATACGATAAGATAGATTATGTAATTCACACATAGAGCCCAGTTTGAAAACGAACCAAAGTAAAGTCTTGATTTAGAAATGATGTTATAAACCGAGTAAGTATCTGAACCACTTGAAGACACTTAACACAATAAACTGATCGAATCAAGCAAAGTTCCACGAACTGAACAGCAACGCGATCTCTTTCCCTCATTATATAATATTTCAACTTTTTATAATAATAGTTATTACAGTCTATGCCACATTTATTGATGTTTTTTAACATAATTTCGTAGATGCAAATAGGAAATAAACTACGAAAATGAAATCAGTTTCATTTATATTACAACAGATCGTGGTCAGATCAATGACTGTGATTAGTCGGTGTTGAATGTCTCGCTAATTAATAAAGAGCTTATATATTTTGACGATCGAGTTAATAAAATACGTTTTCTTCTTTGTTCAGGATCTGATGAAGATGATGTTGTCATTGGAGCTTTCAAGACCTTCGACACTGACGGCAAGATCAACAGTGAGAAGTGAGTACAATCAATCAATCAATCAATCAAACTTTATATAGTTTGCTTGGCCTAAATAAGTACAGAAATTATGAACTCAATGACGGTGGAATATTCACTGATTACGTCATGAATAAAATAAAAACAGACATACAGAGTAATGCACTTTTAAATGTCAATATCTTTATTATATGTGCTGAAAATTTTATTGGAAACAAATCATACTAAAGTAGAGTAAATAATGGGGAGAACGATATTTCAAATCTGAATTACTAATTAATGAACCAACTTCTGTACTCCATTCCAAGTTCAAAGTGCATGATTATTGAATCACATTTATTGGTTCTGGTTTCAAGCTAGAATTGAAGTTGACAAATAGCGTGTTGTTCTGTACACCGTCTCAAGTGTGTTAATGTATTGTTTTTTCCTCCAGCTTGAGGCACGCACTCATGACCTGGGGAGACAAGTTCACCGGCGGCGAAGTCGATGACGCTTATGACCAGATGCAAATCGATGACGCTGGCTTCATCGACACCGCCAAGTTGATCACCATGTTGACTGCCTCCGCTGAAGAAGAGGAGGAAGGAGAGGCCGCATAAATCATCAACACAAAAACAACAACAAGAACAACAAACTACAACAACCGTGTGCAATAAGATCGTATACACAAACAACAACAAAGACACATCCAACATATTGAAACACTTTTGATATACATAAGAACAAAAAATAAGATTCTGAGTAAAATAAAATCCAGTATATATATATATATATATATTCGTATATATATATATTACTATAAAATATTTAATTGTACTGATAAGAAAATAGACGAGATAATGGGTTTTTGAGTCTTGGACGCTGCATCCAAAACCTGTCTTCTGCGTGTATTGCTCTAATCGTGCGATTAGACAATAACATCATATAGGAAACAACATCTTTGAAGGGCTTTTTTGACATTTTCTTGAGTGGTAAATAAACCTTTTCTTCTATTATATCTTCTCTTCTTTAGACATCTGTATCTTTTCTTTTCTATCAAGACTATCTCTCTTTTTCTTATTTCTATCTCTATGATCCTCTCTCTTCCTCTCACTACTCTTTACACTCTTCTCTTTCCTATTTGCTTTTCTCTCACATTTATTATAGTTCCTTTTCTTCTTCATCTTCTTGCAAACTTTGCTCTGATGATCTTCATTAGGCTTCACTGAACAGCGATCACCGTCTACAATCTATATCAACAGTTACTGTCAATAATAAAGGCATCGAAAATCAGAGCTTTGGTTTTATTCAAAACCTTTTTAGATTCCTATACTTCGAGAGTTATTGTGGAAAAACAACAAATATCATATAAAAATATCATATTTAGTTTTAGAAATAATCAACCATTTTGATTTTTCAATATTCCATTTAGTTATCAAAGTATTTCTACCAAAAGACCTTTAAACAAATATCGAATTACTGTCAGAAAAATTTGATCACTACTAAAAAAACAGTGATATTTATTATTTCTAAACTTATTGCATTGATTTAATAATAACAGGGCAGCAAAGTGTAAGACTTCGTGGAAGAGCATAGCGGCCAATGGAATCGAGTGGAGACAACATGTATTCTGGACATGAGAGTGTGACATCGGTGCACCCCTGCAGAGGATGGCGTCAGTGGCGTCTGGACTCTTTGTTTTATAAGTTTTCGCTCATAACGCTCAAACGGCACATCTCACAAAAAATAACTCGATACTTTCCTGTCCAGATTTTTATAACGGTCCATTTGATACCATATATCTATAGGTTACATTACAATATTATTCAAAACTAATTTAAAACCAAATTTGAGATAATTGAATAGGTAAACAAGGTATGAATTCTGTACATAAAGCATGAAACTTACGAGGTTTGTTTTTGTTCCGAAAATACATCTTATTTTCTTATGAAGATACGCAGTATTTCACCCTTCCGGGGCAGGACGCCACCCCCAATTATCGCATTCAATTACTCAAAAACAATCGATCAGCATCATAAAGTGAGTTAATGTTTGATCAAGTATACTCTATACTCTATCAAAGTTTTATTTATAGAAAGAGTATATAATAATTCCATATATGCCGATTAAAGAATAGTTGTCACAATTATTGAATTGTAGTACAATATATAGAATTTGAAGTAGGACGCTGTACATCCATATGCCATATAAAGAGCAACCCCTTTAGTGTATCTTTCAAGTGACCCAACTGAAAAACTGACTAAATATATAAACTTTATTACAAAATCTCTGCTCACAATAGAGCTGCCTTATGTCACATAATAACAAGCAGTATAAAAATGATTTAATGAAAAGTAATGGAAGAGTGAATATGGTTTGTGTTGATGGCATGGAGTAAGTGAAAAAAAAATATATATATACACTTTAACATTAGAAAGTGTTTGGTATAGGGCTTGAAAAAATGCACTATGAGAATAGTAAAATTAATGTACCTATATACTAAAGAGAAATTACTGGCAAGTTTCTACTGTATACTCTATAGGACTTATTGGAAACTACAATACTTTTTTATCTGCGGCAAAGAAGAACGATCAAACACAATCCTGATGTTAAAAGTTCATTGCTATTAATTTACAATAAATCTTAAATCTTAAATAAGATAGTCTGAGTAATTTCAGGGTTTGTAAACAATTCAAACATTCACAGTGGGGAGAAAAAATCTTGAATCTTCTCATCATCTTGATCTTCTTCTTCTTCTTGAAATCTTCTAGAATCAAGATTCTATCTGGGATAAATAATTTCTCGTATTTCGTACAATGTTTGTTTCTCTAGCAATCATTGTTATTATTATTATTAAGGTCTTTATTCAGTGTCTTAAAAATACCTGAGAGTGCGAGATTCGACAAAGTCGTTCTTCCATCCAACACTGTTATACAACAACATAAATACAAGAACAGTAGTTACAGTACATCTATTACAAACACTAACCAAAAGTGAAAATTTTTAAATAATATGAAAATAATAATCAAGATAGTCTGAGAAAAATTAGAAAAGAAAACATAAAATATATAAATAGGTATCCATAAATCCAAAAAGGGGCGGTGGCAGTTCTTTGTTGCTTCCATACAATCATCTTCCCTATTTGGATTTCCATCAATTTTTCCTTACATTTTTCTTTCAGAAGGGCCCTCTGATTTGATTGTTTTAATATAAGTTGGTAGACTATTCCAGTGAAGGCAGATGAACTTGTAGAATTGTGATGATAATAGACTAGGTAAGTGTTTGCTGACGAGTATTATGGCTGTGTTGGTTGTTAGTTAATTGTCGAAAAGATGCTTGGGTTTGCCACTTTTTAATAATTTAAAAATAAAAATGTTCATGTGGAGAAACCATCTGTTTTTCAAGTTTAGCCAGCCCATTTCAGCTAAGTGGGGTGATATCTGGGCTTTATATTATGACATAGCAAGTTTTTGGTTGCGCACGGAACCTGTTGTTCTTGAGGTATTATGTTGTGTTTTTCCAGGAAGAAATCCAATTGTTTCTTTACTATTTTTTAAGGATCTTGGAGAAAGTTGGTAGTATGCTGACAGGACGCAAGTCGCCAAGCCCTGTCGGTTGCTTAATTTTAGGTAAAGGTTAAATAGTGGCATACTTCCACCCCTCAGGAAAAGTTGATGTTGTAATCGAGTTATTTATGATATCGGTGATTGTTGACAAAGTATAAGGTAATGTCAGTTTAATTGTGTCAATGTTGATCCCATCAATACCAGTGGCTTTCGTGCCTATTCGTTTATCGTGTGAAAAACAGTTGATTTACTAACGGTCTGAAGATTGAATTGTTCCTCTATAGACGGAGCTTGTCGCTCAAGAATCTGGAGTTCCTGGTTCACATATGACACCAGCATTCGATCAAAACGTTTCTCATTGAAAAATTGGTTGATGACATAAATTGGATCATCAAAGTCACTAGGGAACATGTTGCTATTGGTACTGATATTTCACTGATTTTTAAATATTTCCACATATCTGACCTTGTAAGTCCTTTCAATTTGATGAAATGATCTGATTTGGCATCTTTAATCTTCTTTTTTAAGGTGGAATTTATTGCCTTGAAAGTAGCCCTGTCAACATAATTTTTTGTTTTTCTATAGCTTTTATCCATGCATTGTTTTTTGTTAGACGAGCTTTAGCGAGGGTTCAATTTGACATACTGAAAAAAATTGGTGTTCATTTTATTCTTTTTTTTTCTTCGTGTTTTTGTATCGGTTTTCCACAGGTCAAACGGCTACAGCTATCACCTTCAAACTTTTTTCCAATATGGTTCCTCATCTAACTTAGATCTGTATAGTTGTGTGGCATTATCGGGTGGTAACTTTTTTTTAATAAATTTTAGAAATTTCAAAAATACCCATTAGAATGATACAGCGGAAAAAATATATATATTTTCATTTTCCCAAAAAATTGAAATTTCTCGTGAAGTTGAATTACATTTTGATACACATTTCTGAAAATTTTCAATTCGATCGGGTCAGCCATTTTGAAGAAAAAATATGAAATGTGCTAAATCGGTACCACTCAAGCAGTTTTTACACATTTTTACCCATACTATTACTATCCGCTCGTCCACAACGCATGTATGGCGTTTTCCAGTGTTTTAATCATAGACGAGATTGCCTCAGTAAGTCATGGAGCCTTTGGTTTCGTAATTCGTTTATGTATTACAAGTGCCTGTGAGTCAAGCAAATTTAACATGTTATTTAACATTACAATAACATGTTGTTGAAAAATACAGCTACAATCGTCTCGAGAACTTTATTCTCAATTTTTTTCCTTCAGACTTACTCAGTTCTAGACCAATATGTTCACCTTATAAAGATACTTCTATTATTATTTTTTATTTGACTGTAGACTTATACTCTTAGTTATTGAACAAAACTACGTAAATATTACCATCTGCCACCGGAAGGTAACCCCTTCCCACGCAGACCGAAAAAAGATTTGAAGATCTCACATGTATTTTCTCAAAAACAAATAAACAGAATTTCTTTCAATTTAGTAGAAATATGTATCAGAACATACTACATACTGTGAAAATGTCATGTAATATGGATGAAATTAAAACATAATTATCATTTTATATATATATGTTATTCTTATGGGGATTTTCCAAGTTCCCAATTTTTCCTAAAATACGGTACCAGTAACCGTAAAACCAATGTGCAGAAAAAGTTCCATGTTGATTGTCTAAAAACTGAAAAAAAAATGTTTTGGTATTTGGAATGGAAGTCTTCACTAGATCATCTGATAATCATAATTATATATATTTTATTGTCATAGATCCATAAATACAATATTTACACCAATAAATGTACACGGTAACAGAATTACATGCGTGCACAGTATCTTATTATGATTTATTTCACATTTGTGTTTCCAAGATATGTTATTCATTTATGTATTATTACATAATAATAGCATTACATTTATGTGGCTCTACATTTTGATTAAAATAGAATAAAGTTCAAATTGAACTATTGGCATACAAACATATTCCCATTTACAAATCCTCATTTCTTCAAAGACTGTGGTAGCTGCTGATTGTGAATGAAAACGTAAACAAATAATTTTCGAGTGGTACGTAAGTGTTATTTTGGTTGAAATCGCATTTCAGTCTATAAAAGCCGCATGCCTCAGCTGGGCAAGTATGCTCTCACGATAAACTCTCACGATTGTAGATTTTTCCGAATATCAAATTGATTTTTCTCCATTTTGTTACTGAATAAAAATGTAGACTTATGCCAGCACGGAATTTCTTTTCTTATAAAATATGTACACGTACTGCACTCGGCACTTGATTAGCTACACGAGCGATTGAGTTCAAACACGTGTCACCTCTCGAGCAAGTTGGAACTTAAATTTCACTGAGAGTGATCTGATTCTGATAAGTTGTATTTTGAGTTAAATTTTCTATCGTATATCGCTGCTACTAACAACCACAATAAATGACGTCTAGGGAAAATAACCGACACTAAATAATATTCTTTTCTTGGTTTTCTATTGAATTTGGTAACAAATGTTATACCCACTGGGTATCATAGGTATGCCTACTGATGTGGATTTTTCCAGAAAAATTCAATTCAGAACATGTTCATGGTAATTTTCTGTTTTGATAAAATATTGTTTTTATTATATTCACATATATTGTTGTTCACAAAAATGTTATTTTTTAATTTCATTGTTTACACTGGAATCTTTGAGAGACAACAATACTAGAAAATAAGATACAGTTCAATGACCCATTGACTGTTTACTCAGCCATAACCAACCAGTAATATTGATCAAGTGTAAAGTTGTGATCGGAAAAATTACTAAAATACAAATCCACCACTTTTGTTACCCTGCCCCTTTGACGTCACAAAACATGACATCAAATCAAGCGGGTTGTTTACACTGCGGTAAAAGTGATATATCCAATCAGGGTACCTATAAATGACCACAAATGATATCCGTTCATAAATCACACCTGTCCTCAATCGTCAATTTCTAAAATTATTGAATACAATTGTGTAATATATGTCCCTACTGGCAGTGTTGGGGAGTGAACTTGCAAAATGAACGCGTTCATTTTTTGATGAACTTTTATATGAACGCGTTCGTTTTTTTACACAGTGAACGTGAACTTAGTAAAAGTTCCTTTTTCGGTCACGAACGTTTCAGAAGTTCAAAAGTTTGCCGGTGAAACGGTTTTTTCAAACGAGTAGTATATTTTTCCATGACGATTGTACTTGAGTGAGAGAGAAGGAGATGGACCCGGTTTTCTGACCAATCCGAAACGCTGATTCATGCTCAGTTTGGCTAGCGGTGTTTCCATTGGCCGAAACTTATAACCGAATCCTTCTCCTCACAGTAAGCCCTACCAATATTAGCTATATACAACTGTCCGGTGGTCCAAATTGACGTCAAAAGCAAAAAAAAATCGCGAAATGAACTTTCACGTGAACTTATGTACTTTTTACACGAACTTGAACTTTTCAGAATAAAATTTTAAAAATGAGCTTGAACTTTTGAAAAGTTCATTCTCACAGAAATGAACTGAACTTTTAGAAAGTTCTTTTTATAAAGGAACTTCCCCAACACTGCCTACTGGATATATTCTGGGAAAAAATATTCTAGGAAAATTTCCAACCCACATCACTTATCGTAAATGTGTTACATTTTCATTCAACAGTTTTCTACAGAGCTCATTGAATCTCCAGATCCCTTGAAGACAGCTACTGCAGAACTCGCCGCACAGGTTTATCAATTAATTAGATTGAACAACCTTAGCATTGACCTTGGGTTCTCGATATCCAAACAATGAACTACCAACTCTTACATTACTGCTACCCATTTCGATCTGAAAACAACAAATGCACAATTCTTATTTGAACAAATGCACAATTCTAACTGTCCATTCTGATATCCTGAACTATATTTTAGTTATATAATATGAGAATAAGAAACTTTCACTTGTAAATTATTGATATTACTTTTTCATTATTCAATGTGGGTAATCATTTTTACGAAAATGATGTATTATACTGAAAAGTGTGAAATATTGAGTTTTATGTTTTTAATAAGTTTATTAGGGATGGTCAACAAGGTGGAAGTAAACTGTTTCAATATCAAGGTGTGTATATGTAATTATCGAGTGCATTCTATACAAATACTTTGAACATGAGTGTATAGCATACCATTTTGCAATGTTCTAGTATAATACTTACAGCATGTTCAAAGTCATCTGACATTCCCATGGACATCTCTAGATGCTTGAGATCTAAAGCAGCGCAAACTTCATCACGCGTTTTCCTCAAACTCTGGAAACAAAAACATAATTTGAACAAAGTGAACATATCTATATGCCACGCACCTAATTACGATAGTGTCTCAAGATAGGTCTCACAGACTACGTTCTTCGATCAACATAAAACAATATCAAGTTTTCAGATTAAAGATGCTTATTATTACTCATTAAACTCATACGTATTGACTAATACTCACAATGAAGTCTGGATTGGGCCCTGATTCCGGGTTAAACCCATACTGCCCGATGGTCATAAGTCCAACCAATTCTAATGCTGAACAATTGTCCATGACATGCTTCACAAGACTTACAGCTGCTTCGGGTTGGCAACCGTTTTTTTCTTCTTCGCCGCTCGTATTGACTTGCACCATTACCTTCAGCTTGTCTTTACGGTTTTCTAACTTTCCCCATGCTGAGTTCAATGTAGTTGCTAGTTTATCAGTGTCCACTGTTTCCACCATGTACAGATGCGGTACTGACAGAATTTTGTTCACTTTATTACGTTGCAAGTGACCAATGAAATGCCACCGAATTTCTGGGCACAATTCCAGAATCTGAGAAAAATAAACATGGCAAACATCATTTGAAAAATATCAATCATGAGTGAACATTAAGAAATAGGCTAGGCTTCAGATGAAATCAATAAGGAATAAATGAGAAATGAATTTGAAAATGAAACACAGGCCTAATAATATTGATTATGTAACTTCTAATCTCACTTATATTTTAGAAACTAATTATGAAACGGCATTTCATATTCTTCTTCTTTCCATGACGATGTATGAAATTTGAGCCGAGAAAGGCTACTACGCAAATTTGGGCACATGTAGTCAAGTTTGTGACAAAATACGTGAATATTGCACTACAAAAAATTTGTGAAAATATAATGTTTGCAAATAGGCCCTAATTGGTTACTTATAATCAGTCACCCACTGAGACTGAAAGACAAATTTTGGCTTCGGTTTTGCTCCCAATCTTTTGGGCAAGCTTGTGTTATGCTGTGAGTTTTGTTCCCAAGAATGAGATGATTTTGGTTTTGTTCACAATTTTTCAAGAGTTCCGGATACGGTTTTGGTAAAGTCTCAGTTTAGGGCCTAGTTATTATTTCAGTTGGAAATAATGAAAATTTTGGTTATAGAATAAAAAAATATAGCTTTGGTTTCGTTTCCTAGCGTGAAAAAATGTGGGTTTTGGTTTTGTTCCCAATAATAGGGTAGTTAAAAAGCTTCGGTTACAAATTTGGTTTTGTTCCACGGAAAAACGGTTTTTCTGTTCGGCCTATGATTACGGTTTCATTCATATTCCCTGAATTGTCAAGTATTTAAACATAACTGCAAAATAAATGAGCTGTTTTGACAAAATGAGAAATTGTTGGCATTGCTGAATCACTAGTACATCCGCAAGACTGCGCTTATTATAAACCACACTGTACGTAATTACAAAAGTCCAGTGCTTCAGTGGACTTACTTGGCTATCATGGCTCTTGTCAACGAGTTCTTGGACATAATTCTCTCCAAAATTACGTTGACCAGCGCTGTACGCAGCAATTATCAGCTCGCTCGGTTTCGTCTTGCTTACAGCAACAAGTCGAGGTTTGTATTGGTTAAACTCCTATACCAGTAACAATAAATAAGTACACTTCAATCTTCTATTATATGTTCTTACATTCTCAGCCCTATCTTCTACATATATGTAATTTTATATTTGTATATATACAAATATAAAATTATTTTATGAATTAATCCAACAGCCAGGAATAATTCGATGGGTCCATGGTATGGTATTGAACATACGGTAAAAATGTATAATCCCTAACCAATCAGGCAATCACTTTTAGAGGTACCGTATGTTAGTAGGAGGTGATTGATGATTAGGATTATGTGGGGTAATGTTTAAATTGTGAAATTACAAACTTGTTATCTAGTCCACACAAACCTTACCCTACCTAACTTGTCACGCAATGCTGAAATTTTGCCAGCCATCAACCTTTATGCCATCAAATATATTTTTTAACTGTATACATGTGAACATTATGCAATATGAGTTGAATAGTTTTTACATACAACATTTTGTTGACATTCACGACAGTATTATTTATACTTTTATTATTATTATTTATACTCTTGCAATTGCACATAGATGTACGGTGGCAAGTTCCGATAATCATAAGATTATCGGTTACATGACATAATTTCCACTAAATAAAATTTGCGAAAACATGGGCCTAGTCCATCACCCCTAAAACTCTCCATTACACACTCGAACGTCCTCTCGTCACTTTGGGGATTTCGTCACAACAGCGCACCCCCTCGCCATATCCGCACAAAGTGTGAATGTCTCACGAATAAAGAATGTATCGACATTCACGAGATATTCCTGATCTTGCAAAAAATCACAATAAACAGGGTAAATGTATTTAAAATATGCAGTTTTCACCAAAAATAGTAAAAGAAAATATATCTTTCTACTAGCAAGTGTGAATCGCAGTATTGGCATGTACTTTACGGAAACTGTATATTTACCACATACACTAGATCAGGACCTAGGCCTATGTCCTATTGTGTAGTGATTCAACTAGACTGCCTGGGCCTTCTAGGTCTAAGCAGTCTAAGGCCCCAGGTCTGGCCTAGGGCCTACCATAGAGGAAGGAAGTTCCTTCCTCTCTGGGCCTCGGCCTACTCACCGATGATCGTTTTTGACAAGCAGCTTGAATTCTATCTTGTATAGATCGTAATCCTTTAATTAAATCTATTTCAGACATTATTGCACGTATCATGACATTTACTAGCTCTCAATCTGCATTTATCAACGAATGCTTATCAAAATCACCCAAGACTCAGACCACTGAGGAGGCTCTGACAGAACTCACAGGCGAATGAAATCTGACAACAGACTGTGACGACATCGGCTGACAGCGGTAAGTGTCAAGATCATATGTTTAGGCCTAGGCTTACGGGGCGCGAAAGTTTGTTCCCAAGGGGCAAGAGTGGTACCGGGACATCACTCGAAATGCTCAAGTTTTTCATATAATCATGAATTATACATGAGTGACGTTGATTTCATGATATTTGAATCACGTAAAAATTTATTAAATTATTTGCAGCCCCATGCCATTGAGATTGCTCATGCCATTAAGTATATAGGTTAGATATACTTAGTGCCCATGCTAACCTTATTTGCCGGCGATTGCTGCTAGTGCCCATACACATCATATTATATTAGTGCCACTGCCACTGCGTGCTGCTGATGTTGCTGACTGCTAGATCCACCGTGGCTGAATCGGAGCAGTAAAGTTTCATATTTCCACCGCTAGATGATGCGTGAATACAATGTAAACTAACTCGTGGCTGCAGGGTGGCTGGCTCGCATGCGCATTCCTAAAGCAAGTATTTTAATTTGTCAGTGCTTTTTTGTGATCAAAATTTGGAAAGAATTATTATGGTTGGATCACGGCTGTAAGGCTCAACTTGGTAAGCAAAATCTCATTCTACGTTAGTGAGCTTGCAGTAAATAGTTCACTTAGTAAAGAAATACAGTAGGTCAAATATGAATTAAGATTGAACCCGTAGGACTAGGCCTAGACTGCCGAAAGCTCCTAGGCGAGCTGGCAAGATCAGTGAATAATTATTAACCTCTAAATTTACAAGGTAGACGACTTTACTAATAGGTCTACCTCATGTGCCCTGAGGCTTACGTACGTATCAATTAAAGGGTCGTGAGTGAGCATAGTTATTCTTGGCTTGAGACTGAGTGATTAAAATGTATCTATTTTTTAAAATAGGCGTAGGCCCAATTCCCGCCATTGCCCCTGTAATGCACGTGGGTATACTACATGTTGAGTACTAATGTTACTATGAATGAAGGGATGCCTATCTACAAGGCGATGATAAACATAGGGGAGAGAGAGATCAGAATAAATTTTTAACAAAGCTCGTTTGTCCAATTCTGTTGCATGCCAAATTAGTTAGACATATAACTTCGTTATATTATTATTTTGTGAACAAGTTCCAACCATTCATGGTATGCATAACAGGCCACATTGAAATCTGTGAATGTCAGAATTTATCTTTTACTCTTTTTAGTCCGATTAGAACAGACATATCTTCTTCAAATCATAGACGAGTTACGAGATTCTATAGAGTAGGCCTATTGTATCAGTATTCAGTTTACATTGTTTAATTGGTAGACATTGTTGTCAGTATTGACATACTGACAACAATGTCTACCAATTGATATCAACCGATCACAATTTTTGCTTGTTCACCAGTTCGGTGTATTGCTATGGTAAGGGTTGTTTATCATGTATAGTCGACAAAACCTATCGCCTAGCGTATGTGGGGCCTATTATCAGTACATATGATAGGACTACAGTATTTAATATAATGATTGATTATTCAATATTAGTGCGGATTCGTGAAACTAATGACATGAACGTCATGATAATTTTGGCATACGGTACCGGTAATTATTTAGACCAACCACCCGCATTTAACGTGCAGAGGAATATATATACATATTATATTCGAGTTCTCTTTGGGACAAAATCGTATCAAAAGGTGTCAATATAGGGCCTGTAGGTCGAACCCTACAGTTTGTCGTATACTCTCCAAGTTTCGGGTAGATAACACTACCCATTTTCCTCGAGGATCTTAGCTCATGAGATTCCCGAGATGGTCGACCATCCTGACAAGGGTTTTCGTGGTTCCCCTCTGTCATTCAGGTCAATACTGGAATGGTCACGTAACAACAGGCCACGACCGACTCCTTCCCACTATCCAAAAACACCTAATAAAAACCCATCACCTCATATAGGCCTATCATTCACCGACGCCAATAGATCGTTATCAGTAGGCCGTCAGTGCGTCGTTAAAACCGAATATGAATATATATATATATATATATATATATATATATATATATATATATATATATATATATATATATATATATATATAATATATATATAGCCGCCCCGGTGGCTAAGTCAATTATCGCTAGCGGTAGTAACTGAAGTCACCGTTGGGCGTGGGTTCGAGTCCCGCATAAGGCATGGGTTTTTGTAAACGTCCTTTCATCTATCATCTCTTCATCGTTTCATTATCATCCGTTCATTCGTACCCCCGTATTACCTAGCTGTTGGTGGGGTCGTTAAGCAACATAAAAATAATAAAAAATATATATATGATATGAAATGGAATGTACGAGTACGGTACCGTAATTATTCTTAAAGATCACGTAACTCGAATAGCCACGGGAACCGTCTTGCACGGTCTATATGGTTTTCTAATTAATTTCGTTAGTGTAACCCATCTCTTTAGTCTATGGTGTAACGTTATATTGCTCACGAAACTTGCAATTTGCTATCAACATTTTTTAGGAGCAGGTATTTCGACTGCTACAAATTAACAAACTCTGACATTAAAATTTAACATGCAGCATAGGAATATTTGTTGACACATTTTTTTTTTCTATAAATTAAAATGTTATTTGAATAATTTCTACACGTTCTTTACTGCTAATTTTTTCATCAACTGTACTTGTTTTAATTGTCTGCTTGTTTTAGTTCGTAAATTGTCAGTAAATTTTCTTTGTAAATTGTTAGTGAATTAACTGCCGAGTGCATATAAATGTGGTTTATTCGACTTTTTTGTATGACTTCAACTGTAGGCCTCATGCATTTCCCAAGTCATAGCAGACTTTTCACAAAGATTTGAAAAGTTACTGAATTTGGAATATTGACCTGTGAGAATAGAAATAATTTGGAATAATGCTGAACCAATAGGATGCTCTATTCTTTATTTCGTTGTTGACAATTCAGTTAAAAGACCTAGCTGTTGAATTTGTCTGATGTTATATAAATTCGGATGCAATAGGCCTAAAACTAAAATAGAAAGTGCTCCACTAAATTGATATTTTCACAGTTTATAGGCCTATGAAATATCCAAAGATAAAACTAGACATTACTATTGTCACAGCTGTCAAAGTAATGTATAAAATGGTAAACCAAATGAGTTCGTTAAACCTGCTATCAATAAAAGCCTCTCTTTATGTTTATCAGATAATCTATTCTCACAAGTCATTGTAGTCGCTCCTCTTGCATAGATAATTAGATGAACAAGTTATTGACTCAAATCTAATCTGGCACATAATCCATAGTTCAATAATATTGATCCAATCACTCTATAGGCTTTATAACAAAATATAAAACATGACATGCGTCAGAATGCAAGGAAGATATACATTATTTTTGTTGATCGCTGATCATGTTATTAGACAGTCGCTAATCGCATGACTGTTTTGTCTCTCTACTGACCCCGTGTTTTCTTCTCTTTCTCTCTTATGGGGCTTGCTGTAACAGACCTGTTGAAGCTAGCCAGTCGGTTCGTAACTTCATGGCCAGTAACGTGTTGATGAGTTCTGGTCTCACAGTGGCAGTGTGTTTACAATAATGTCGTCTTGCATTATTACCTTGTGACTTACTTTGAGACTGAAATAGAGAGAGAAAGAGAACACTACATATAACAATGGCAGGATTTGTGGAAATATTTATTTTTTTCGCATTATTATATTGGCTTTTTTATCCAAGGTGAGTAAGACATATATATTATCCATATACTTATTATTTTATTTTATTTTGTAAGCTCGTTGTAGGAGAAGTGTTGTTGAATATAGTTTTGACAGGGTGTAAGGGAATTTTTGTTTAATGCTTACTACGGAACCATGATATATTATTATTGCAACGTTGCATGTGTTATGCCAAGTGTTCGATTGCTCCGTGGGCCTTCTAGTGGTGTAGTGATCTCAGGTGGTTTGCCCAGTGCCGGCGATGGAGGTCAAGGAATAAAAACATGAAGGTTCATCTCTTACGTCATGTTCTAACCAAATCGGCATTATAATGTGAATTACCAATAGTGACATTCCATTAAAATGTATTGCAGTGAAACTGTTTAGTACCATTCAGAGATAGATACTGTATATATCCATGAAAAAAAACATACGTATCTAGTTGGTGTATGGATCCATGGTGTCGATCCCATCATTGGTGTGTTGAAAGTTTTCTGTGCTCTATAACGTCCGGTTTTCTTAATCTAACTTGATCTTTCTCATACAAGTTTTTTTGATTAAACTTGACACATTCATAATTTGGACAATATCCTCTCCACATCCTTCGGTACTGGTACTTGTAATTTTGAATAACGTTTTTTCATGGGCTTTTAAATCGCTCATTCGTGAACTTTTCTCCTCAAAAGTGAAGTAATGTGTCAATCGTGTAGTCGGAACTTTTATCAATAATTTATCATTTGAAAAAACAATCGATACGGTTAAAAGGTCAGGTCTTAAGTAATCGTCTGTAAGATAACGAGGTCATGTGCTTGTGGAATGAAATGAATACTAAAATCTGCAACACTATCGTGGTTTCCTAATCTTAATAATTATTTAATTGGGATGTGATGCGAAGTTGATTAAAATCGTCATTATACCATACTGTATAGTATACATATTATGTATTGAGTGTTGCTAGACTTCAAAGCCCAAACTTTTTAGAACCTGCAGTCACTAATCAAATTCTGTTAAATACCGGTGCTAGAATAAAAGAATGTCGAGCACATAAGCAAGATATGCCACGTTTTTTAACCGTGCTAATGAATTCTTTAAGAACGCGTGTGACTGACTGGAAGTCGATTGAACTGGGCCTCGATATTTTACATAATTTTATAATAATGTTCATACATCAGAAACATACGTTAGTATGTACTAAATGTAGTATATGTAGTATGTAGTATAGTACTCTCAAAATGGTATGCATATAAGAGCTAATTTTCTGTAATTTTCACACACACACATGTATATATATATATATATTTTTTTATATCTATATCTATATAGGGTATATAATATATAATTATATAATTGTTCTCTGAAAATTATGTTTGATTTTTTTTTCTTCAAAACTGCTGATCCGATGTACCGGTATGTAAAACTTCTGAATAGTGCGTATCATTGCCGCCCTCCGTAGCTCAAGTCAAGAAAGGCACCGCTTTATATAAGTGAAGTCACCGTTGGGCGTCGATTCGAGTCTCGCATAGGGCATGGGTTTTGTGAACGTCCTTTCACTCATCATTGCGCCATGGTTTCATTGTCATCTGGTTATTCGTACCCCTAGAATAACCTAGCTGTTGGTGGGGGCGTTAAGCTAACAATAACCAATAATGTATATATCATTCTTGTGCTTTAATTTCGTCAGCATTTAAATAGCCCTTTACTCGACGAAGACGTATCCACAGGTCAAACGAAGCTCAATCGGTTGAACCACATTTTAGAAAAACTATTTTGACGTTTTGAAAACCCCCAATAAGAATAACCCAGGAGAAAATTTAGAAAAGAACGCGAAAACTTGATTTTTTTCCAAGTACGGTAAAATTGAGTCTTCGCTAACGATCGTCCAATTAGTATGATCATAGTTAATGCTTTCTTAACCAAACATTTATTCGACTCTACTCTTATTCACTCTTAAAGTAACTGTATTATTTTCACAGCTAGCTGTTCCTACGCTTTTCTACCTCGCTAATATCGTTCTATCGAATTGAAGTTTTGATTATTGCAAGACAAATGAACTGAGTTAAATGCTTATGTAACTTAAATTTCAAATTTATTTACTCCGTTCAACTCGCTTCCGTCGACTAGGTCTAATATGTCAATGACATCCGATTTAAAACTTACATCGCGTATTGGGAACAACAGACAATAGTCATTTGCCAAGCACGATCAGCCCATCAAAATCAATAACCTTGAATGTGGAAGCTCAGGCATATTGATATGTTATTTGAATAGCTGATTATCAAGTAGATGGCTTCACTTTCCAATGGTCCTATAGTGCAATTACAACCAGGGGAGTTAACCATATATAGAAAAGACTGGCAATTAAATTACATCTTCAACCATTCTCAATGGCCATTTTCTTACTTTTAATTGAGCATTGTTATTGTTATCACTTGTTACCATTTAATGGGAGGTGATTACGTCGATATTATGCACTTTGATATTGTAGAATAGTAGCGCCCCTGCCTGGCATTGTATTGTGTAGGCCTACCTTGATAAAAGTTGATGGAAATATAACGTATAATATATTTTCATAGTGGATCGTCAAATTCAATTAGGTGATCTATTGCCACACAAAAGCCTACCGGTACATAATGTATCACCTTCCAGTTGACAGTTCAGTCAATAGATAAATATAGACCTTGGTCAAGGTTTGTCTAACCTCACAGAGAGCGTTTTAAGACAACATTGCTGCTAAAGGAGGTAATCTTGTAAGTTATAACCTGTAGCCTCATTGGTAGGACATATCTTAGAGAAGTAATAGATTTACTTCTCTATGGACAGATCGAAGTATACATTAAAAATGAATACTAAAGTAGCATTTATAAAAAGGAATTAAAAATAAGAAAGTTTGTTGAACTGATGGTTGATTGTTAGATAGTTTCCTCTATAGACACGAGTTTTGTCACTAATATATATATATATATATATATATATAAAAGACTTGGAACATTTCACAAACCAAAAAAAAATCGGTACCGGTACTCGTTTTTATATTTTTATTCATTTTATTCATTTTTTTTACGCAGCATACCGGTCCAGCAAAGAAACTATTAGATCGTATTGTAACTTTTTCTGAACATTGGTGTTATTATAACACCATATGTAACAACGTGCTGTGAAATTTCATGTTACACAGACAAAACTGAAAATTCTACCAGTTCTCGTCTAGGGCCTATATTCCGGCATAGGTTGGAATTGTTTTTGAGCTAAATCAGTTTGGGTTTTTTTTTGTGTGTGTGGGGGGGGGGGGGGGAAGAAATTAGGAAAATGTA
This sequence comes from Brachyptera putata, assembly GCA_907164805.1. NCBI lineage: Eukaryota > Metazoa > Arthropoda > Insecta > Plecoptera > Taeniopterygidae > Brachyptera > Brachyptera putata. Next base: position 6,252,743 of record OU015467.1, read on the forward strand.
GAAAAGTCTCCCCAGTGGCTAAAGTCAATTATCACTAGCGGTAGTAACTGAAGTCACCGTTGGGCGTGGGTTCGAGTCCCGCACAAGGCATGGGTTTTTGTATACGTCCTTTCACCTATCATCACTTGATCGTTTCATTATCATCCGCTCATTCGTACCTCCGTATAACCTAGCTGTTGGTGGGATCATTAAGCAGCATTAAAAAAGGGCATTTTGCGTGGACTTCATAATTAATATTGACCTAATTGTTGATTACACTCTGGGAAACCTTAAAAGTTGAAACCCAACTGAGATTAATTTTCAAGTGATACCTACTCTAGTTGTAAATCTGTACCCAGTATTATTAGACCTTTGTACTGCTGCAAGACATCAAAAGTCATACATTTGAATGATGATTATGATTGTGCAGGTTTGGAGCTATTGTTGATAGATTATATTACAGGTACTTCATATCTTACATATATAATGGAAATACTGTCAGCTCTTTTTTGTTAGTATAGTACAGAATACCACTGTCATTGTTACAAAGGTCATTAGATCATACATTCTTTTTTAAGGGTCAGATTTTAGGATACCATACTTGAACTGATAATCACTATGCTATACTCAACATATCAATACTTGATGAATTGACCCCGGTATAACCTAGCTGTTGGTGGGGTCCTTAAGCAACATTGGATGAATTGAATATCAAAACAATGATTGATATTGTTTTCAGAAAAAGTAAAGTTTACTTAAACAATATGCTGCTAAACTCCAGTTATCAGATGACAGTTATGTGCCTAGCTTCCTTTTGCTTTTCAAACATAATATGATGATATTAATATGTTTAAAATTTAAATCCAATCTTTTTTATATGGATTGAAAATTATGAATGAATGATTGTTGGGGTTTTAAATTGCCTCCACAACTAGGTTATTTTGTGCATGCCAAATCATTTCATAAAAAACCAAATTAATTAACCAAACTAACTAAGATCACAGAATCACTAAAAATAAAATCACATTTAAAATATTCTAATTCTAATTTATACTAACTAGACTTGATACTATTATCACATGTACCATTCATATATATGAATATGGTTTAGAAGGCCATATGCATATGGCCAAATAGGACAAATAACTGATAGTAAAATAACTAATATCACAGAATATTCTAATTCCCGATTTCTATTATCTAAGCTTAATACCATCATCACAGACCTTACATATATGAGTATGGTGTAAAAGGCTATAACTAATAACACAAATGAACACGAATAAATAACACGATGAGAAAATGTTGATATATTCGGATCAACTTAGATATTGAAATTTAAAATTCCATTATAGTTTGGCAATTTTCCTAAAGAATGGCAACCCTAGTTTTAAAGGCCTTTTCTTAGATGACTTGACTCTGGATGTTTGTTATTTATCAGTGACCTAATAAACTACGTACTAGGACCAACTAGCTCCAAGAGACTAGAACTTTGATCCATTAATGTGTAGTAGAAGAATTACCCACCATGGCAACATGTTTAGTCTTCGTATATTTTCATTGTTAGCAGTAGGCCTACCACCAAATCCTAGCCCTGCTCGTGAGATGGGCTATAAAATACGAAGAATTGTTGTAGTATAAAACTGGACTTCCATGAAGGCGGAATTTGCTGAGCATTTTGTTTAAGCCATCATGTTGAGCAAATGTTCAAAAAATGTTGAGCTCGCCCAATATTTCCGCTTGTCACCTATGGGAACTGCCGGAAGTAGTTACTCTCCAACGTTCAAGTACAGGGTTTGCCTACTACATCCGGTGAGCTAGCACTCATACCGTTAGCACATTTCTGCTAGGAGGATTTGCTATCAATTCTAGCGAAAGCAAAACTCTAACCGCGTTCATGGAAGGTCAGCTGTAGAGACCATGACTCTGTTATTGTGTTGTGAACTTAGGGCCCATATCACCAATAATAAAAATGTGTTAATTAAGCTAATTAATCAATTGCAGTACAAAAATAACATTGGTAACCAAGGGTAATAACAAGCTAATTCACTAATTATCGCTTTATAAACAAATTTATTATTCATAAAACGGGCCCTTAGTATAGCACTAGGTAGCACTTTTCGTAACATTAACCAATCAAAGTCCTAGTCTCTTGAAGCTAACCAGCCCTAGCACGTTATATTAAGTCATTTATCAGGTAAGGGTGTAGGAAACTCATCAATGCTCATACATTAAATGCATGCCCCGATGTCAAGTGGTGTTAACCTGTGTTTCTTTCCCGCAGAGTGTATTTGACAGCCACTAGCATGGTTGACATACTGGCAGGAACTTTCCAGAAGGTGTACGGAAAGGTGGATAACATGTTCAAGCCTGTAATGGGTGACTTGTCCAAGGACCGGACCAGCATACCCGGACGTGTCACCATGAACAGTCTGGACCGGCACGGGAATCAATTGCGCAAGGATCAAAGGGTCAACAGGAAGAAGGTGGCCGAGGTCACATCTGAAACTACGGTGCGTAAACGCCACTTTACTAATACAACTTTGGCACAACTGAATTCTTTATTTTGAAAAATAGTTATTGCTCATTTTTGGTACACGAATGTTACTACCCAGTCTTAACGGCTTGCAGTGAATGATATTAGGTGATAAAACATTCATAGTCGCTCTTATGTAACCTAAAATAAATGTGAAGTGCATTTTTCTCAGCATTGTAATTTTTTTAATTTACCGGTACACATATTTTTTAGAAGAGAAAAATGCTCAACGTTAGCTATTGTTTGCCGTCACGGTTGTGTATTCAAGTATTTGGAATAACTTGGCCAGTATGGGTCGGACTAGTAAATGTATTCTATGTAAGCTATAGTATAGTATAGTAAAATAAATAAGCTATAGTAAAATAATAAGTATATAATAATAATGAAAGTAATAAGTAAGCTATAGTAAAATAATATTATGTATAGTCACCAGATTTGCAAAATAAAAACAAAGAAAAGTAGATTACGGTAGCTTGTGTTTACATTTGAATTTCTCACACAACTGCAAAGGTGATTGATAGAGAATTTTATCACTTGGAGTCTATCATTGTTTCCTATTTTCTGGTAAAAACTGCTATTGTTTGAAATAATACATCAAGCACTACAATATTATCTCTGATCATCTTACTTTGTGCCTATTGATATCATATCATAGAAGTGAAAAAGAAAAATCATTGTCAGTCAAAGTATGTTTTAATCAGGATTAGAAGCACTGCCAATTACTTCCCTTGCTTTTAATAAATGTTTATTTTTTATATATTCATTACTTATGCCTACCGGTACCTTGTTTTGAAAGAAATCGTTTTGTAAAATTTCTGTATAATGAATTTTAAATGGTTAGGTGTAAGAAAAGCCTAACTAACTACTAGGGGCCTAACTACTAGGGATGGAGCAAAAATAATGCGATTGCAAAAATTGAATGGGTGCACTTCAAAAGCTTTCGTTTCTGCTCGCTTGAAATAGTAAGCTAGTGATCGCTCTCAAGTTAGTTAGCGAAATAGACTAGTAGCACCTACCACATACTAAATAAGTAACCAAAGTATTAACAGATTTGAAATTAACGGCAACAAATACAACATGAATACGCCGGAAAAATATATATAAAAAAAAACGATATCGTCGATAATGTAACTTATGTCGGCTGTTGTTTATGTTTTGGGAATCGAATATCGATTATCTTTTCCACCTCTATGAACTATGCTGCACAATTGAAGATCTTGTTTATTTTTAATGCCGTTTTTATTATCGTTATTATTAATTCACTTTTTTGGTAGTCCCATCTGTGTTGTCCTAGCATCAAGTACAGAATTGAACCATGAATAATATATTGGGGCCTACTAGAAAAAGTATCTGACATGCCCTGCATACACATCTTTCTGAACACAGATGCTTAACAAAGAATAGTCCGAAGAGAATTATAGATTTTCAACATAATATATTAAGGCAGTGCATGCACGGTGCTTATAAAAATAGAGAAATTCATCTTCACTATTTTTTTTTCTTCATCACGAACAAGTGTATTTGAATAAAAAATATATCGAACACAAGATAATTTTATGTTCTTTAATTAATATGACATTCTATTTCTGTGAATTCAATCAGTTTTAAGATGATACGTCAATAAATTTTATCACGTTCTTGATATTTATTGACGTATTATCTTAAAACTGGTTGAATTAACAAAAATAGAATGTCATGATAATTGAAGAGCATAAAATTATCTTGGGTTTGATATACTTTTTATTCAAATACACTTGTTTGTGATGAAAAAAAAAATAGTGAAGATGATTTTTTTTATATATATAAGCACCATGCATGCACCCCCTTAATAGATATTTTCTTTTGATTAGAAAAGTTTGGTATACCACGTGCAATGATGGTATGTATTAAATAGTGCCCTCGGATCGACATCGTGACCTTGAGGTTCTCCATCCAGGAAGTTGTCTTGACGTGTTTTAATTGTTGCAGATCTTCGAAGACCTGCCTCTAGAGATACAGAGAATGTGCGACGGCGATGGAGTGGCGCTCAAGATGAACAAGGTCTTGTCCAGGATGAATATACACGATCAGAGCCGACCGATCATGGGAGTCGCCTGCAAAACCTGCATACCCAGCATAAATGTAAGACTTGTTATCCTTGTTAAGTGATGTTTTTTTTTTAATGCTGCTTAACGACCCCACCAACAGCTAGGTTATAGGTCAGAGCGGATGACAATGAAACGATGAATTGATGATAGGTGAAAGGACGTTTACAAAAACCCATGCCTTGTGCGGGACTCGAACCCACGCCCAACGGTGACTTCAGTTACTACCGCTAGCGATAGTTGACTTAGCCGCCAGGGCGGCTTTAAGTGATGTTTATGACAAGGTACCGTATTGTCCCGAATATAAGCCGACCCCGAATATAAGCCGACCCCCAAACTTTTAGATCAACAATTGAAAAAAAGGTTTTATCTCCTTTTCCACTTCAATCATCACTCGTCTGAGTTTGAATTTAGTTAATTTCGTATTGCGCGCGTGAGGAAGCTATGCCAACTGCGTGTGAGAAACCGTTGATTGGGGCCTCACGATCGTGTGTACTCGGCTAATGCCGATGACGCGCGATCGGCATATGGCCCGCCTACTCGTCAAGGACCAAGGTCTGACAAGACGAGGCAGTAACAGCCGCTGAGCGGGCCTTTGTTTTTTATTGCGCGTCAAATAAAAATGACAGATAATGGGAAAATGATGCTTCTTCATGATAAAACATTTATTAATCTTGTTTTTAGTGCAATATTTTGCAGTTTCAAGTTGATTCTGTTGTTCAGAGTAGGCATGTGTAGTGCGCCCTATTATATTTGGTGAAAAACGTGTTTTTGACCGATTTTAGGCCGAGATCCGCATATAAGCCGAGGGTGACTTTTGGACTCAAAATTTCGAGAAAAACCCTCGGCTTATATTCGGGACAATACGGTACTTAATTTGAAAATTGGTTGATTTGGTTTATCAAATAAATTCTTGAATCAATACTACTAAATAAACAACTGGTGATGAAATCTAAACAATAGATAATGAATTAAAAGTGATAAATTCTAAATGATAAATTGTAAATAATGAAGGATTAATTGTATTGGTTGGAAGGATGAGAGAGGACTGTAATTGAATCTCTTTTCACCTGACCATGCCACCCCTTTCTGTTATTGATGTTGTTATTCCACGTACCCTAAATAAACCAAATACAGCTGATCTAATCAGCCGTATAATCCTATTTTTAAACTAATTGAATATAATCAACAAGTAACCTAAGCTCCCAGCATTGGTATTATATCACGTGTACTTCGTGTAATGTAGGCCTATCTAGATTTAGTATTTCAACACGTAACAGCAATACTTTTTGAAGGCAATGCTACCGTATCACAGGTGTTGATAACGGCAAAGCACAGCGTAGGCCTATAGGGACAGAACATATTTCTTAGGGGTGATCTTGATTACATATTAATCAACACAGTGATAATACTAATACACTTATCAATAAAACACACACAGTTATCAATGCTCATTGATTTTCTAATTAAGGTGTTTCATGTCAGGTAGAGAGGTTGCCTTTGTGCAGAATTGATTCGTTATTGCTTCCACTATATCGGAGACCTGACTGCTGAGCTACATCCATCTTATGTACACTAGAAATATTTTTGATATTTCAACTATCAAGCAGACAAGGGTTTTACCCTTTCCTGGATTTTTTATTCATCTTATTTATTTTTGTAAAGTTTGTAAAAACTGTCATAAATTTTCATGTAATCAACACGAAAAGAAATAACCATACACGTAGATCATGTCACCAGTAGTGTAGAATACGGTCGATCCAAATATCTGAGTTTTTCCGAAATGACCCATAACAGAGCCTGAACAAACGCATGTACGTACAAAAGTTTTTGATACTGTGCAACTAAGAAACTACGTGAGGTGAAGGAAATTATCAGTCGACAGAAAATCAGGTCAATGTATTGAGACGACGAAAGCGCTGTTATTTGTGTGTACGAACACAATCCAATTAGTTTTATTGGAAACAATTGTGCTTTGTGAGTGACGCGTAAAAGAAAAAACTGTTCCGCGATCGACAAATAGACACGCAGACTCACTGTAAGTTCTCGGATCTGATTGGCTGCCAGCGATTACAATTGAATTGTTTTTACTGATCTTATTTTAAATGAAAAGTTCAAGGAACGCATTATTTGGTTTTGTCAGGTTTCCTCGTCGTGTCAGTTCTATGCGATTTACGAAGTGCCTAAATTCACAAATAGCTCCTACTCGACCTTCATGTAGCCTAGCTTCAGGTTGGGTCGTTACGTACCATTTAAGTGAAATATAATTTCAACTTTCCTCACAAATTGGAACACGACTCTCACACGTAGTCGAACTTTTATAAGTTTTGGTCCGACATAATCAATTGTCTGGTCAGTTTATAGCGAAATAAGCCTCATTCATAGAACGTGAGTGGTTGCTCATTATCTCCTGCTAGGGCTCTTGTTTTATAATATTATTATAAACGTTTTATAATATTATTATAAACGTTTTATAATATTATTATAAACATTTTATGATATTATTATAAACGTTTTATAATATTATTATAAACGTTTTATAATATTATTATAATAATAGATTAGTGATGACATCGGTCCTGGTATTTGAAGACCAAGTACCCGTTTGTAAAGACCAGGTAGGACCGGTCTTTACGTCCCCCCAAAAAACGTGAACGTACCAAAATCGCAAACCTTGCAGTAGCGCATGACTGTCAATATAATGTGACGAATTGATACAAATGAAAAACTCTCCGAGATAGAGAGAGGTTAAAGATAACATAATTGAATTATAATTTAGATATCAACAATAGGATTAATTCAGACATACATCAGCAAAAAAACAGATGACAACAATATAATTATAACAACATAAAAAGACCGGTCATTCAAATTGAGGACCGAGCAGTTCAAAGACCGGTCCAGGACCGGTCTCCGGGTTCCCGGTGTTATCACAATAATAGATATATACTTATACTACAATTACATAATATATATTTTAATATTTACCAAGATTACCGTACAAGCTAATGCAAGATTAATTTTATCTTATGCTTCAAGTTTTACTAAAAGGTGTTATGTGATTTTTGTAGGTCTGTAAATCAAATGAACAGAGTCAGCATGGAAGTAAGATACTTTTATCATCTAGTTGTAGTAACCCTACCCCCTTTGGCTGTTCTCATTAATTAACCTTCCACTTAGCAATATTCAAGTAGGTACACTAGTCGCTAGTAAAACAATCAGTCATCCAACTTCTCGTTGAACAACTCAAACCAACAGGACAGTTTTGTGTGAAAATCTCATTCAAAATACATTAAATATGTACCTAGTATAAAACATATTTCTAAAAACCTGTAGAATATTTGACCATATTAATGTGTACCGTTGAAACTCTTTCGCAAGTTTGTCTTTGGTATATTTACTGTCAATTAAGTTTTATTTTTGATCCCCTACAAATGTTCACTAATGTTGAACACTAGTTTCGTTAGTAAGTTTTTCACTTTGGTAAGTTTTTCACTTTGGTGAATTTTAAACACTGGACTCCTTACATACATAGTCCCTACTTCAGAGGTTTCGCTATAAACCAAATTTTCTTCGATTTTTTTTTTTACATACCCAGACTAATTGGGCCTACTTACCCTTTGTGTCTGGGAGGGGAGGGGTTGCTTGTATGAACTAATATTGATCCTGAAATATCAACAAATTTCTAATAATCTCAGGATAATAAATAAAGCTGGTCTACTAACTATAATAAAAAGGTTGTCACCATGTTTTTAGCTTGGATACTAAGCCAGATGTCTATTTTTATAACATAGGGCTGCATCTTTCAGTCTATTCTTGTCTTTTACCAAAGCAGACTGCTAATTGAAAGTAAAACTATGGCAATAAGTGACTGGCATGGTTACCAAGACTGTAATTGTTCCATCACATGTGTAAGAGAGGCAAAGTTCAGTTCACTCCAGTTCGATCAGATTGCGTAGGTTTTAGAGGTTGTGTGGACCATCATACCGTAAAATAATTCAAGTACATCAATGTGGCAGTGACCTAATTAACTGGTCTACATCTGAAGATGGCATGTTGACATCTCATTGGGCCCTGAAATTTCATAAAATTCTGACTGAATTTCGAAAATTGAAATTTAGCTATGACTACTGAAAGACCAATCAGCACCACCACATTTTGAAAAATGAAATTATGGCCTATCTTGGTATATACATATCTGTAACACAATTTTCAAATTGATAGCTCAAATTTTAAGAAATACTGTAGGCCTATTTGTAAGGCATATTGTACACAATGAAGGCGTTGACTGTCATTCGCATAAGTGAGGTTAAGTTAGCCGCACGTGATTGAACTACACAAAACGTTACTTCACATCAGTTCGTATTATCGTATCTGCTGAACGTTTACAAATGGTTGTCATAATTTTTGAAATGTTGGTAGGCTACGTTGGCATCGAGGGCCTCCCACCAGTTTGCCATCGAGAACGTGCTATTGGTGGACACTCAGGGTCGCGGCAACAGCTACTTTACGCAGTTCTTCTGTCACCTGACGTCCGTGTGGCAACGGAAGAATCATTTCTACCCCAAGGTCTACGCGACGGTAAGACCTTGCACCTGATTGGCTCTTTAATAAAGGTTCATAACGGCTTTAGAGATGAGAGTCAAGTGTCCTTCATGATTGTTGTGACCTATAACAGTTGCATCTCTTGCTACTGTCCTTGCAAATTATATTGGTCATTATTGACTTGACAATTATTTTCAATGTTGATTTAACTGTACTAATTTGATTAGCTCTAGCGTAGATCTCTGCAACTCGCCCACATTTCCACATTTAGTTCTACGCCTTGCACGGGCCGGACGGTACTGTTCATCGTAAAACTATTTTGGGGCACAAGGACTTATCCAACTCGGAACTATATTCTTTTCGGGCAAAATCGATTGGATTTCTTTTGGAAATTTTATAAAAAGGGCAGGTAACTGAGAGAAGAAAACTTGATAAATTACAAATTTGTAGGCCTAGACAAGTAGCACCAGCTCTTGGCTATCTTTTTTTTTTACCATTTCATGCAATGCTCTTGCTCATCTTGTAAGTTATGCTGTCTCAAGCCGTAAGCTTACGCTTCATTTGCCAAGTCGATATTTGACGATGTCAGTTCGACTTCTAATGATGAGACGAAGATTTTGAATTTTGTCCTGTTATTTTACCCTAGATTCATAAGTGTTTCTGTTGCAGGTGTTGCAGGACGAGAGGCTTCGAGATGCGATCACGGCTGCGGCGGACCAAAAGTACTCGGAGAAGGTGGGGGCGGAGGTGGAGACGAGAGACGAGAAGATCTACAACAAGCTGTTGGCGGCACAAGAGAAACGGGCCAGAGACATCATCAACCACATGAGGACAAATATTTCAGACTTTCTACTCAAGTAAGCCTGATTCAATCTAGTAACAAATGAGCTCACAAGCGGTTAACGGGGTTCTAGCCACAATGTTACATTTCGCTGTCGACAAAAATTATAGTATTGATTTTCCATTTGTACGTATTGTAGTAAAATTGCTGAATACCATTCAGAGATTAATCTTGTAAAATACTGTTGATCAATTCAATTTTCAATTGAAAAAAGTTTTATTCCAAAAATAGTTACAATAACATAGAGACAAAATTACAGATACAATTATACTAGAGACAGAATTACAGATTTAATTATAATATAATACTAAGTTCTTGATTAAATAGTATAATCTACGTAAACTTGTTTTTAAAGTGAAGGAATATTCACATAAGCAAAGCTTGTGTGTGGGAGAGGAGTCAAAGAAGAAAATGTTTTTTGTTTGTTTTGTATAGCAAGATGGGAGTTTTTACAGAGAATTCGTAATACCGTATTTACTCGCATATAAGTCGCATGTATACTTAAAAATTTGAGAGTTCAAAACAGGGGTGCGACTAATACGCGGGTGCGACTAATATGCGCGCACAAAATCTCCAAAATTGAAATTCAATGCATCAATTCACCTTTATTCATGAAAAGAAGCGTCATTTTCCTCAATCCAACCATCACTTTACAGAGCAACAGGACCTCTACTCTCAAGGCTTGGAAGCACACTGAGTCACTGACAAGAATGTTGCAATAGCAGGGACATCAGTAACAGCTGATCATGGGTGGGAGGCCCCTTAGGGGGGCTAGGCAAGACTGTGCATGAGCGCATTCTTTATGGTGACAAAAAATAATTCCAAATTGAAAGCACAGTATTCTAAAGAGGCAATAAAGAAGTCAAATGTGATTTAAATAATATTTCCCCTCTAACAGCAACAGGGAAACAAACAAATGTCAAAAGCACATTCAAAGTACCATATTTACACGCATAGAAGACGCACTTTTTTCCATTTTCAAGTCATCAAAAGTCACATGGGTCTTAGAAAAATAAGTGAGGAAAAAAGTGTCACATTTTGCGATATATTCATGCGCGCTCGCTGAAAACTGTTTTTCTCTGATGTAAAAACATCGCAAAAACAGTTCCCGTGAAACACTGCCGGTCGTCCAGTGTTAAAGCATAGGGCGAACCCACAATCGTCGTCAGATTGTATGCACGACCGGTCGTCGATATTAAAGCATACAGCAGACCCCCAATCGTCAATTGTCGGGATATAATATTGTCGTAAATGTGTCAACAAATGACAACAAACATACTCTTAAAATATCCTTATGCCTTTTTCCTCCATTAGAGGTCAGGAGGTCAGACTCTGGATCATGTTACACTGAATACAAAGACAAACACTTTGACACATCTGTTTATCATCAATCAACCATGCTTGCCTGGAAGTGTGCTATGGGTGATATCCAAGTCTATAAGGGGCTACTCTTTCAACACTATAGGATGGATAAAAATGAATCTAAACTTGGAAGACTTATATGTCCCTGGCTGTATTGAGGCCCCTCACAATGGTTTCTTACTCTCATATGGGTCTGGAATAGAGTGCTAAACATTTCAATCACCATGTATTTTTCACATTGCTGGAGATGGCAGGTGCGACTTATACGACCATACAAAGGGTTTTTCAAAAAATGACTGTCAAAAACAGGGGTGCGACTTATACGCGGGTGCGACTTATATGCGAGTAAATACGGTAAACATTCACATGTTTGCATTTACCGTAGCTGTAGCATCTACCAGAGAACCATGGGTAGGGTAATCTGGCAAGATGTCTGGTTTTCCTATAATCAACCTTTGTTTTTTTTCCACATGTCTTTTCATAAAAATTTGACTCAATTGTCATTTTATTTTAGTAATTATTATCCGTGCCTTCCGAAGTATTGCGTGTTTTTCCTTCGTGTACGACTAACGTTTTATGATAATTATTTATTAATATCTGAGTAATCCACTTGGTGGAACTTTTTGCCCTCAGAATACTCTGAGGCTTTTTTTGAAAATTGTTACAATATTTATTTTTTATTTAAAGTGCTTTCTGAACATTTCATTTTTCAAAAGAATTTGAATACCAGTAGGGCCTAGGCCTACAAATTTCATTCTGAAGATTCACCTAGTAGGCCTAATATACCGGTTAAAGAATACGATATTGATATGTGATCTAAGTGAACAGTCTACTAATACTAGATTCAAGAGTTGAATCTTGTATACTTGTGCGTATCAAGCACACTCAACATCCGTAGTTACTAAGACCCGCGAGCTTGCCTGATACCATATATTGTTTATTTAAAATTACGGCTCGCTGCATTGTTTGAATTGGTGACATAATTTCACAGCATATTTGGATTGTTTCATGCTTTTATGGACGTAATTAAAATCGGTGATAAATAAACTCACTCGTTGTTGAATAATCTTTGATAAACGTTGATAAAAAATCATGGGTTTATAGAAGTAAGAATAGCGGTACCTGCTATAATACCGGTACCCAATTGTGATGATGATGGATTGAATTACATTATTTTCCAATTAGGAGATACCGGTATTCTAATATTGAATTAATCAAATAGATATTGGTACAGTAAACCCTCGTTAATCCAAACTCGGTTAATCCGAAATTTGACGTATTTCGAACTTGAAATCGGTCCCCAGCTGAAGGTATAGGCATTTCAATGTTAATTAATATGGTTAATCCGAATTTCGGTTAAACTGTAATTCAAACTAATATTTCGTTCCTTCAATTGCTTCAACACTGATTTCGGATTGGATAATTCGAAATAATCCGAGTGAATTCCGTGAAGTTATCACTATTTTCCCAATTTCCATCCTTTTTATTTGACGCGTAAGAATGAGTGGAAGCATGCTCAGCTGTTCCTTGCTTTGTGTACCGAATGCAGTCGACCTTGACGAAGTCTGAGCTCGGAACACTCGTTCGTCCGAATAGAAACGGGCCATATGAGGCTCTCGTGTCACAGAGATAGCCGAGTACACACGATGAGTGAGGCATTTAGCAACGGATCTATCACGTAGTCTCAGCCGGTGACATATCTTCCTCTAGCGCGCAATACAAAATTGACTATATTCTGAGCAGGAAAAATGACTTTCTGGTTAATCCGAATTTTTATGAATCGAAATCATTTTTTTTGGGTCCCTTCCATTTCGGACTAACGAGGGTTTACTGTATCTCTTTGTAGAGTTTTGGGCCCTACTAATAATAATACTGTATTGTGCTGAATGGAAGCCGGAGTGTTTGATTTTACTATTTTTACCATCCGAAATCCATCATTGGTTACTATGAAAATCATGGTCTACAATATGTCGAACCCAGTTTTGGTTTGGTTTGTAATTGTACTATCAGTACTACCCTCGAGACTTGTTGAGAATTAGTACTCTTTTGTCCGTAGTCATGTTATACTTTAGTAGAGGAAAAACGTACATTTGTGAGATAATGATTGGGAGTGTTGAAATATCAATGGCTCAATTAGTAATTCATGTTTGGGAAACCATTAAGAATTAGTTGATGCCCAAAATAATTTGTTCATTAGAATATATCTAGGTATATCGTGTTCATAAAATCTGTTTAGCTACGTACATAACCTCAATTTCCCTAGAAATCCTTTTTCTTTATTCACTTGACACGTTTGCGGGAGGGTCAACTCATATTTGGCACAATAAAGAGGGGAGTTAATTGAAAACACTGCCACCAAAACGGTTGCCGCTTGGACACAGTATAACAAAATACGGTATATACAAATGATGCATTATTTTAAGACTAGGAAAACGCAGAATGTGCATTGTGAGATGAGCGTAGAAGTATGGAAATCTGGAATTGAAAAATACTCTGTCAGCTCAATCTATATCTACAGACCTTGGACTACTTCAAACGCTGAAAAACTTTACCTGCAACTTGTTGCTATTTATAGAGCAACCTGTCGCATATATACTTTGCATTACATGTTTTGATCCTGATATTAGATGAAATGTATACTTTTATTGCATTTTCTTCGTTACTTATATCTCATCCGATTGTTGCACAAATTATTAAAAATGTGTATGATAGTTGTTTTCATATTCTGTATGAATTTGAAAGCTTTTGAAAATTTTTCGTTTTGAAGTATTTTCCCCCTGGGTTATTCTTATGGGGATTTTCCAAACTTCCCAATTTTTTCCGGAAAAACCGCTTGACCGATTTTTCTGAAAAACAATCCCAACCTATTCTGGTGTAACACCTATGTGTAGAAAAAGTTTCGAGTTGATTAATTTTTTTTTCCGAAAGAAAATATAGACATCATTTGAAAAAAAATTGTAATACTGTAGTGACATTTTTGTGCACGTCGGTCGCTGCTTCTGATGCTAGCGTTCGCTGTTTCCAGAGCAATGTCGTGGCTGATCTACAAGCTAGTACCCCGCTTCATCATGTCCGTGTCTACGCACCCGGCGCAGATCGAGATGCTGAAAGCCGCGGGGAAGTCCGGCCTGCCGCTCATCTTCCTGCCGCTGCATCGATCTCATCTCGACTACATCCTCATCACGTTCATACTGCTGTGCAACGACATACAAGCTCCCCTGGTGGCGGCTGGTGATAACCTCAAGATCCCTTTCTTCGGGTACGTTACTTGTGGCGGGATCTTGTTGCATCATTTTGATCGATTTATCATTTAAAAAGTTTAATAGATGTTCTTTTCGCTATCGTTCAGCATCTCTAATTAATACCAAATTTATCGTTGAGTAGGAAAATGAAAAACGTGGCGACAATGTTTGCAGAGCAGAGTTGACTATTGAGTAAGGTTGTGCTGCTCTTTCCTGTGCTCTACTTGCCGATTTAAATTGTGGAAACCGATGTTGATTTTCAATCTAATTTTGTTGAATTGCTCTTTCTTATTGTGTATTTATTGCATCACATCTAAAAAGAGACATTGCTATTAATCAGGGATAACTTCGGTTCCAAAAAATCAGAACCGGATAACCGACTTACAGAACCGGTTCAGAACCGATTCTCCGACATTTTTTGGTCGAAAATGAGAGTAAACTTTCATCTATACGCTCTCTTACATTGGCGCGAGTTTATTTCTTGTTTTTAGGCGTCATCATATCATTCGGTTATCTTCGGCAAATTTCGTACGTCCGAAACTTATGCGCAGGTCTTTCTCCTTCACATTTTGGGTTTTACTGTGCATGGAGAAGAAAAGACAAATAAATAATGCACACATGAACTAGTATATTATATATCCATTATCCATACAGTTTATATTGCAACAACACACTTGAAAAACATATATTAATTATACATAATAATTCAAATCAACATGATGAATGAATAAAAATGAAATCACAGAAGGAATCGATTGTCTATTTCAGAACCGATTGAACCTGGAACCGGTTCAGAACCTGTTTTCGGTTGACCGAAGTTATCCCTACTATCAATGCAATAATCTAATGTAAGATATGTTGAAGATGTGCGTGATTGTGCAGTTGGCTGCTGCGCAGCCTGGGAGCGTTCTTCATCAAGCGGCGCATGGACCCGGTCCAAGGCCGGCGCGACACTGTTTACCGCGCCGTGCTACACACGTACATGATGGAGTGCCTCCGCGCGGGACACAACATCGAGTTCTTCATTGAGGGCGGGCGCACGAGAACGGGCAAGCCGTGCATGCCCAAAGGTGAGCAGCCACGTTACTTCGAACACCAATAGACCTCTTTCGGTGTCTGCTAGCGGCCGATATCGCTGGTATTGCATTCTGGGTGTTTTCGTACTGTAGAAAAAGTCGGTCCGCTTATCCACAGGGTTAAAGACAAAACACCGAGATATATAACTTGCATTATCTATCATTTTACTCACGCTGACAGTGTGTAAATCTCTTAGAATATAGTAAACATATTAAAGTCGTAACTGCTATCATATTATGAGTAAATACGTTCACGGTAACGCATAATAAGATGAATAATTCGTGCTAAATAGCATTGGCAGCATAGGACTTTCAGCCACGCGTACTAACATCCCATTCTAGTTCAAACATCGCGGCTAGATGGCTCTTCAATTCCGAAAAGGGTCTATCAGGGCACAGCTTTTCACTTGCTACAGTCTAATCGACATCAATCGAGGTCAATTTTTCCATGTTGGGCTTAATGACGCACTGTGATAACTATTGCTGTCAGATGAATGATTGATGAGATAATGGGATGATGAGGTAAAGGTTTCCCAGGTGATGGGAAGGAAGCGGTCATGGCCTATGTTGTAAGAACTGACATCAGTCCAGGCTACAATGGGAAACCATGAAAAGTTCTGTAAATATAGGCAGTGGCAACGATCAAACCAGGGCTTAATCTGCTCTCATTTCCCGGGTCAAATGGCGCTAACGTTTCGCACTGAGCTACCAATGCCAGTGAATCAATTTCAGTTTACCAGGAAATATAGTTTGTCAATCTATTGTCCCCGTCAAAGGTCACAGCATGTGGTTATAGGCCTATTTCATATTTACACAATTCAGTTAACTGTATGCTTTGTCAAGGCTTGAATGGCAATTTAAAGAAAAATCATCAAGTTTTATTGAACGTTTCAAATTGCAGTGTTAATGTTTACTTGTGGTTTCTTTAAATCTTGTCATGGGAGAACTTTTAGTAGTGAAGTGTTGATACAGTGAAACCTCTATCCATTGTTTTTCAAGGGACCATGAAAATAAAACCATACATGCAGGAAAATGATCCATCCAGGATAATTCAACATTGACTATATGGGAGCGGGGTGAGACAACATGAATGATACAACCAGGAAAACGATGGATCCGGGAACGATGCATAGAGGTTTCACTGTATATCTTTCGCAGATCCCTCGTTTTCCCACTTCTCGCATTCATTTTGTCCCACCGTATTCCCATATAACCAATGTTCAATCTTCCTGGATGGACCGGTTTCCTGCATGGATCTTTTTCCTCCCTTGGAAACCGATACATGGAGATTCGACTGTAGTTCATCGATTATAATACTCACGTGTCTGCTAGGTGGGTTGCTGAGCGTGATTGTCGACGCGTACATGGACGGCACGATCTCCGACGCGCTGCTCGTGCCCGTCAGCCTGAACTACGAGAAGCTGGTAGACGGCAACTTCGTGCGCGAACAGATGGGACAGCCCAAAGAGATGGAGACGTTCGGCAACGCGATCAAGGCCATCTACGACGTACTCAACTCCAACTACGGAATGATGCGCATTGACTTCCATCAGCCGTTCTCACTCATGGTTAGTGATGGGTAAATTCCCGGAATTTATCAGGAATTTTCCCGCGAATATTCCCAGAATGGAAATTTTCAGTGAATATATTTTTATTCTTTTTTACGCTCACTAGATAATGATATAGGAAGGATTCAAAGAAATAAAAATACTATAGAACCTACTTGAATTTTTGGTGTACTGGTATTGAGTCCATACGAAAAATAATCACAAAACATGACATCAAAACAAAAGGTATTACAAATCTTCTCTTCTGAGGCCTGTCAGGAGATTTCTACCACCAAAAGTACGGTCTCGGATTCTGAAAACCCACCATTCGGAAAACCAATTAAATAAAATTAAAATAATATATACATATTAGGTAAATTGATGGATTATCTAGTTAATTAAGTAACTGTTGAACTCATGTTTAAAAAAATATATTCCCTGAATATGGGAATGTATTCAAACATGGCAAGTATTCCCAGGAATATTCCCACAAACGGGAACATTCCCCGGGGAATATTTCCATACGCCCATCACTACTCATGGTACTGCTTTGTTTGATCGCTGATGTTCACGGGGTTGACATTTTGAATAGTGGTTTATGGGAAATGGAACGCGCCTGTGGAAGTGGATTGTTTTGGCTCAAGGGAAAATAATTCTTTATTCTCATCATCCTTGTTGGGAAGAAATTTTTCACATGAATGTAGAACGTGTCAACTACAGTCATAGGCCTACTAAAATTTTATTTAGATCTTAGATCTAGCCCAGATCGGCTGAAACGTCTTGCCAATAGGCTATAGGCCTACTTTTGTTTTTCCTGAACTCGAATCCGAAACTTGCGTTTTTTTTTATCAAACTCAACTCGAACTTGAATTCTCAAACTCGCACACCCCTACTTATCATCACTTCATAGTTTCATTGTCACCTACTCATTCGTATCCCCTTATAACCTAACTGTTGGTGGGTCGTTGTCCAAACAAAAGTCACTCGTCATGAAATAATTCAACTTGATGTGTTTTCAAAATTTATACCGGTTCTCCATCGCATAGGGTGACCATAAGTAGGAAAAAAAAATCCGGGACAAAAAAAAATAGGAGAGAATATACCGCGAAGCCGGTGACCAGGGGGGGTAAGGCCCTTAAGGGTTAAGGGTAAGGGTTCCACACATGATCACATCAAATACATCCAAATTCCAAACAGTAGCTAAATCAAACCGACACTGAGCCGCACTGAACTAAATTAAGTAATAAATAAATGTGTTGATTCCTGTGCACACAGTGTATGTAGTGTGTCACAGACCCACAGGTCCAGACATGTCACCTACGAGGGAGGTAGTCTCTATAGTTACGTGGGTGGTTATGATTTTTCTGACAGTCGTATAGCCTGCCGCGCTCGCGCGGTAAGTTATAAAGGGTATGAAACAGCGTTGAAAACTTTTCCATTTTACGAGAATTATTAACTCAATGATTGGGAATTTCGTTCTTTTTGCCGAAACCGGGACAAATGTGTGTCCCGAAATACATTTTCGGGCAAGAGATGGAAATCCGGGACAATCCCGGTTTTCCGGGACCAATGGTCACCCTACCATCGCACAATATAACCATGTCATCAACTCGCTGTAAAACCCCAATATTCGTTATCATTAGAGATGTTTTGATTTATGCAACAAATCTCATGCAAAAACATGGATATATCCATTTCATCACTCGCTGGTTCTAAAAATAACACTTTTATTTTGCATGTTTTGCATATTTTGGCACTTTTCCATAAAAATTGCATGTTTGAGGTTATTTGGCATGTTTCTGCATATTTTTGCATATTTTAGCCTTTTGCCACATTTCCTCAATATTCTCTTGTTTTTTTTTCGAATTATATGTAAAAAAAAATATGTTACCGACCTTGAAAAATGTAACAGGAAGAAAATCGATAGGCCCTAACGCATTAGAAAATTTGAATCTTCTAAATCAAAATAGTTATTTGGATATTTCACTTATTCTGGATTATTGATGAAATTTCACTTATTGGCAAAGTTAATGAAACCGAATATTGATAAAAAATAAAAATATACAAATTTGTGTTTTTTCTTCCGCTAATGCAGTTTTCAACTCATTTTTCACAAACTTGAAAGTTTTACATAGCTTTTCATTTGTTTTTGCATGTTTTGCATATTTTGCCATTGTTCTTGCATGTTTTGAGGATTTATTCTGCATAACTATATCTCTATTTATCATTCTTATCACCGTGTTTCAGGAACTGGTCAAGTCATTCCAGCGAACCAAGCGTATCGGTTTGCCCCCTTCAAGCATTCCCCCGATGCTGGTAGACACCGACGGTAAACTGACGGTGCGCGAGAAGACTGACACGTTCCATCAGACCCCGTCCAGCGCCTCGCTGTATGGAACTGACATCTGCCACGAGGAGCACAGGCACATGGTCGAGAGCATCGCTCGACACGTTATATACGGTACGACTTTAGTTTTTTTTTTTTTTTTTAAGAACCCCACCAACAGCTAGGTTATACGGGGGTACGAATGAGCGGATGATAATGAAACGATAAAGAGATAATAGGTGAAAGGAGGTTTTGCAAAAACCCATGCCTTACGCTGGACTCGAACCCACGTCCAACGGTGACTTCAGTTACTACCGCTAGCGATAATTGACTTAGCCACCGGGGCAGCGACTTTTTACTTTTTAGATGTAGCCTCACTTTCGTTGTAGAATAATGGAAAACGACCTCTAGATCTAATAGGGATGTTTTTTATCTGGTTTATATTCAGTGCGGGCGCGCTCGACTCACGCGTGATTCTCTCCCCTCTCCTCCCCCCTCACCAATAAAACACTACTCATCAACATGCTAGCCGCCCTCGTTAACTCAGTCAGCTGAGGCACGCTTCAGACACTGAAGTCACCGTTGGACGTGGGTTCGAGTCCCGCGGAAGGCATGGGTTTTTGTAAACGTCCTTTCACCTATCATCACTTCATCGTTTCATTATCACCTGATCATTCGTACCCCCGTATAACCTAGTTGTTGGTGGGGTCGTTAAGCAAACAATAATCATCATCAACATGCTGTGTGTCTTCGGCAGCTCAGTTTACACTTCTATGTTTTCTGTGTTTTGTTCAGTTTGCCTTCTATCACACACACACACACACACACACACTTGCGCTATGCCTCTCTCTGCGCTAGTACGGCATATCTGTAAATGTGCTTCCAACTTTTCTTTGTTTTCCTTTCATTTTTTTTTTTTTTTTTTTATATTGGGTTTAACGACGCACTGTTATGATAGCGCAGATCTAATGGCGTCGGATGGATGATCAATGAGATGATGGGATGATGAGATGAAGGTTCTTGGGTAATGGGAAGGATAGTGGGAAGGAAGCGGTCATGGCCGACTTATTGTAGGAACCGTCACAGCATTAGCCTAGACTACAGAGGGAAACCATGAAAAACCTCTGTAAAGATGGTCGGCGGCGGGGATCGAACTGGGTTCGGAATTCCCCTCGCCTGCCGGATCACATGAAGCAAGCGTGCTAACCACTACGCTGCATGTGCCGGTTTTTCCTTTCATTGTTAGAAAGGTAATATTACTGAAATCACATTTGACTTCAAACTATTGAAAGCAAACATTATTGGCTTTTTAACATACTTTGATTTTGGAATTACTTTTCGTCGCTATAACAAATTCCACTCTCACACGTCTTGCGCATTTCCCCCTACTTCCCTCCAACTACTTGTCAACTTTTTTTGGCTAGGACAATGTGTTTGTGTGACTGCAACCTTCTTGACAGTTTGCTTCCAAGCCTTGAGGTTAGAGTTCCTGCTACTTTTTAAAGTGATGGTTGGATTGAGGAAAATGACACATATTTCTTTGAATATAGGTTGTACAGGGCCCATATGGTTTTTTGTTTGTGGGGGTGGAGGGAGAAACCCTGTGCTGGTAAAGAAGCCGTACCCGGATAGGAAAATCCTACCTGCCGACATACCTGCTACATACCAGATAGAAACTTACTAAAGAGGTTCTGCTGTATAATTAATTTATTATAAATCTAATATGCGTTTAAATATAGTAGTATAAAGCATACAAATGCATACGATGAGGTCTAAAATGTCTCTGTTTGTGTGTTATAGACTGCACGAAGGCCACGGCCGTTATGTCGACGAACGCGATTGCCTTCTTGCTGCTTCACAAGTTCCGTGACGGCACCACGATGCCTGCGCTGGTGGAGGCTCTCAACATCCTACGCAACGAGCTGATTGCCGTCGAGCGTGACGTGGGTTTCTGCGGTGAATCTGTCGACGTTGTCAATCACGCGGTAAGTTCGATGGCCGAACCAAACTCATTTTGTTGTGAATCGTTCTTTTTTTTTTTCAATAACATTGAAACTTGATACAAAATCATTGTTCCCCTATTAAGGCTAAGGATGAAAGTAGGATTGTTTGGATGGGGCACCACAAGGGCGATCTTACCATGTGCGGTTTTACTTACGATCTTATATTTTGTAAAAGATTACTTCGAAACCTCGATACAGTGTAACCGCCGCCCCGGTGGCCAAGTCAACTATCGCTAGCGGTAGTAACTGAAGCCACCGTTGGGCGTGGGTTCGAGTCCCGCATAAGGCATGGGTTTTTGTAAACGTCCTTTCACCTATCATCACTTCATCGTTTCATTATCATCCGCTCATTCGTACCCCCGTATAACCTAGCTGTTGGTAGGGTCGTTAAGCAGCATTTACAGTGTAACCTGATCTATCATTTTCCTGCTTCTATCGTATATTTTGTCCCATCCACAGTCTCACGTAGGCCCAACCGATGTTGAATTTTCTTGTATCTCTGATTCTTTCTTGGTCTTCTGATGAATGGTAGATATAAGTCAAATCACTGTAGTCCTATTGGGCCACATTACACAATTACTATTACATCAAATATAATGTAATTCGATTTTACTCACCTCTTGGATGATTTCTTGCCATTTTCTTACCATTAGTGGTATCAATAAATTAATATTAGGTCAGCAAGGTTAACTTATATCATAGACTAAAGATATATACTCAAGACGTCCCATGTATATGGCTTTACGCGAATGAAATAAATTGATTGTGGGGGTGGAATTTTCCATTATGACCATCAAGTTACTACAACTCCCGCTACTAGCGCTGCTAGTACTCAAGTTGATGAATTAGCAGATATCCCGATTACCGGCAGTAGAGCGCCGGCTTTTGGAGAGAGCACTTCTATGTTGAAGCACGTCAATTTGGCTCAGCCGTCACAAGTCGGTCTCTCGTCATAAGACCGTCTATGATGTCAAATCGACCAATAATAAAGCTCCCCCCCCCCCCTTCTCACAAACCACAGCTGAGTTTGACGGTTCCTTTGTCGGAATTCCTTTTGCATAATTTCTGATTGTTTAATTACGGCCCAGCTGTAGAGTTATCACAACATTAATAATAAATCATTCATAAGGTGTAAGTATACCACGTGTGTCTGTTGTATCGTTCTATGAACATTCTTTTTCAATGGAACTTATCTTATTCGTATTCTCGTTTTCTATTCTTTTTCAAATGTAATTATTGATGACGTAGTAAAACATGATAACTTCTGTTTTCAGGCCCAATTCATATTGACCACCAGGGGCCGTACCGTATTACGGCGTATATATTTTACGTATATATTTTACTATATATTTTACCTATTTATTTTACGTACATATATATGTAGCGTATATTTTCATAAAATGTACATTCACGTTTTGAGATATGGCACCAACTTGAATTTGAAAAATAAAATCTCTACAAAAATAATGAAATACTAACTGAATGGATACACACATGAACGATACTCACTATTATACATTTTTTTTTTATGAAAATACATATTTTCAACAATACCGAATTGAATAAAATCAGCAAAGCAATATTCTGACCGAAATGGTATTATTTACAACGAATTTCGATATTACTATTTAAATATTATTATTTGAATATATTAATTATTATTAACGATAAAAGTTTATAAAATTATACTTCTGATTGATAATTGGATGAGCGAAGCGAAGACTCAATTTAACTAGACTCGCAAAAAATGTTTTTTTTTCTCGCGCTCTACAGGTCAAAACGAAAATTCAAATTCAATTGAAACTTGGCATGCCCAAGTGTCATCATCTGGATTGAATCCCATTGATTTGTATGCACAATCGATTGCACCACTTCTGAGAAACTAATTTTCCAAATTACCGATAAGAATAAGCCGGAGAAGAATTTTCGTTGCAAAAATGTCCTTCGAAAAATTTAAATTCACACCGAATTTCAATTCAATAATGATACATATGATTCCAAAGTTTCACTGAAATCCATTCACTCGTTTTGATATAATAAATATATAATGACATTTTTATGCATCATTCAAAGTTATCAAGAGAACCAATTAAATCCAAGCAACAAGTGTCACCAATTAATGAAGAACGATTAAAGCAAGGCCTTCTTTATTATCAAAGAAATTATTGAGAATGAGCGATGAATATAATTGGATCTCAATCCTCACTAGTGATGCCTTCGGGTAACAAATTAGGAACCGGGTACCCGCCGAAATTACCCGGGTATTACCCGGGTAATTTAAAAAACTATATAAAACTAAAAACTATATGACTATATATGCTTCTCAGTTCTCGGTAAAGATTAATATTTGGCATGGCAACTAGAGAGCGGTTGACAGGAAAGGGATTCAGTACACTGCACGTGTGACCACAGATAACGGTAGGTGGTGCGACTAGATTTGACGAGCGCATTATGACAAGTTGAGGGAGGTCTGGGAAGGTAGGTGAAAAAACTTATGTGGAATGCGAAGTTGAATTTCTCTCGGTAGCTTGAGTGATTTATAAAAGTTATTTTCTATATTATAGGTACTGGTTAGCACAATTACCCGGAACCTAGACGGGTACCCGGGTAACAGAATATTACCCGGGTAATGCATTACCCGTACCCGACCCGGGTACCCGGGTACCCGAAGGCATCACTAATCCCCAATAATAGTTTAAATTGGTAGCGTTTTGTTTGTGTTTGTGTACTTTGCTGCTGTTGAATCGCACATGCGGTATGGTATAGAATTTTGGGGTTATTCCACTGATTCAATTAAAATTTTCAGATTACAAAAACGAGCAATAAGAAATATTATAGGTCTGAGCCAAGAAAAAAATTCTTCCAATAAACCCCCACTGCAAACCTCATTTTATAAAACATAAAATTTTAACTTTTCATAGTATATAGCCTATATAATGCAGTCAATATTAATTACAAAGATATTTCTTCACAGTCAAACTTTAAATAAAAACATACATGAACATGATACGAGGCAGAAAGAAAATCTCCATTCTAAAAATATCGATCCAAATTAACACAAATCAACTCTAGTTATATAAATGAAAATTATATAATAAACTTCCGAATTATATTAAAAATATTTAAAAATTTGAAACTTTTCAATACAGATTAAAATGTCTTTTATTAGAAAAAGCCTATTGTAATATAGAGGAATATCTTGCTGATAAAAATTTATGTTGATACAAACCTAATCAAAATCACAAATCAATCTGCAAAGCGAGCAAATATCTAATTTCATCTTCTAAATTATTAACAAAAAGAGTAATAACATTCAATGTCCATAACATTCCATCGTCATTGTATGAAATTATCTAATATTCAATATGATACTAGTTTCGTGGGGTGAGGTATTTGGTTCATTTTAATTGATATATTTTTATATATATATATATATATATATATATATATATATATATATATATATATATATATATATATATATTGTGTTATTGATGTTAATATTGGTTTCTTATATTGTTGTTGGAGTAAATTGTGTATATGTAATATTTTTTTTCCATTTGTGTATTAGTCATATATTTATCATATAATTTTCCCAACACCTTTTTAATAAGGTAATGATTTTGTAGAAAAAAATTGGAAATAAAGCAATTATATATTGATGAGTTGTATCAGTTAATGGTTCATAAACAACAAAAAAACATTTTGTTCAAAATGGATAAAATGCGCGGACGGCTGCAAGTTGTGGGCAGATCGGGAGCAGAATGCTAATTTCTGAGTGACTTCTCTGACAAAGTGAGCGACAAAGAAGGATGAGTTCGATCGTCTCTAGTTCCATTCTCATTTTATTTGATAGCAAATTACTGTCACAATCCTCAAAATGAAAGCGTCGATGTACTTTTGATATTTGCCGCTTAGTCTACGCTGGCTGGGTCGGGACATGTGTTCGCCAAGTGTCATGAGTACGGGAGGACCGTCGCTCGGGACCGTGAATTGGTGCGATTGTGGCCTTTCCCGACGAAAAGAGCTACTTCTTATCTCATAGACATGTGATTTCTGTTAAACACACTTAATTCGTACAATCACCGTCGACTGCAGCACAATCGCTGAAACGATTTTCAGCACTCGTAGCGGGCGTTGAAGGTACTACGTGGATAAAGGAGTGGGGATGAGAGTGGGGATGAATCTTTTTTTAACGTTGCGTGAATCGTCTTGGATATATATCTTTAGTCTATTTATATCTCTGTTATACGTAGTTGGAGCTTCTTGGTCCGGGATTGGTGCAGAAAGAGAAGCGCTCGGTCGGCATGGAATTGGAAACGGAGACGGTCACGTTCATTAATCCGATCACGTGGTTACCGAATGTGATCGAGTTGAGCTACTACAGCAATACGGTAGTCTCGCATTACGTCATGGAAGCTGTCGTCGGTAAGCTACAGGCGCACTTGACCGTAACGTCTGGTCGGACGATGTAAAGCAGAAATTTTCCACGGTTTTGTTTGTTTCAGTGTCTGCCATGTACTCGATGCTCGGCGATGACATCAAGAACACCAAGAGCGTGCAGACGTTGTACTTGAAACACGATCCACTCTTACAAAACTCGTTGCTCATCTGTGATATATTGCAATACGAGTTCATATTTGCCAAGCCGTGCCAAGATATGGAGACGCTGATCATGGACGTGATCCAAGGGTTCAAGAACAGGGAGATTCTAGTGTTGGACGAGGAGGTAAGACGAAGGGCACGAGAACTTGGTGCGTTCTCCTTGACATTCTCACGATGGTTCTTGACTTCCGGATCACGGGTCAATCTTCGTCATTTTAACAAACTGAACCCAATACATCTCTTTATTATTATAGTGAAACCTCTTTAGACGGCTTTTTAGACGAGCTTTAGCGAGGATTCAATTTGACATACCGTACTGAAAAAATTGGTTCTCCACAGGTCAAACGGCTACAGCTATTATCTTCAAACTTTTTTTCAATATGGTTCCTCATCTAACTTGGATCAGTATAGTTTTGTGGCATTATCGGGTGGTAACTTTTTTTTTAGAATTTTAGAAATTTCCAAAATACCCATTAGAATAACACAGCGGAAAAAGAAGAAGATATTTTTATTTTCCAAAAAAATGAAATTTTGCGTGAAGTTGAATTACATTTTGTTACACATTTTGGACATTTTCAACCTGATCGGGTCAGCCATTTTGAAGGAAAAACATAAAATGTGCTAAATCAGTACCACTCAGAACAGTTTTTACTTTTTACCCATTTTTACCCATACTATTACTATCCGCTCGTCTAACAACGCATATATGGTGTTTTCCCAGTAGTGGACCAATGTGATCACTTTGTGCTTCATTTCTCATTGCTTTTAATAACTTTTCAATTAACAGAGTGACTGATGCAAAATGTTTCTTTTGCCACAGGAACATCTTGATGAAAACAAGCTGTGGAGTCAGAGATATGCCAAACGATTGGAAGACGAGACAAATGACTTCTCCGACGAAGAAGATTATGTTGCCCTCAAAATGAGCACGATTGAATACAAGGTAAATAGCCGCTCACCATAATCACCCAATTCTAAGTTGTATACGTCCATAGTCCATATTAATTCAATGAAACCTCTATGCGTCGTTCTCCCATCCAAATGTTTACCTGCATTACTCAAATAATTCTTCGTTATTACTTCAAACAGCATTAA
Source organism: Brachyptera putata (assembly GCA_907164805.1). Taxonomy (NCBI): domain Eukaryota; kingdom Metazoa; phylum Arthropoda; class Insecta; order Plecoptera; family Taeniopterygidae; genus Brachyptera; species Brachyptera putata. Next base: position 6,279,984 of record OU015467.1, read on the forward strand.
TGCAATTTAAAATAAAAATATTTATGTGACTTAAAATGGTTCCTCCTTTTTTGGGGCTCTTGTTTCAAAAAGCTACTCGTCTAATCATTTAGTTTGAAACGCAATTTGTCTTATTTTTTAAAAATGGTCTTGAATTTTTTTGAAAATGGTAATTTAAAAAAAAATGAGTTCACATCAAACCTTAATCTCTTTGTTGAGTGTGGATGGCCAGCCTATAAAAATATGAGAAGTATGAATTTCCATGCATATAAGATAAAAGTCATATTATTGCTATTACCTCAGTTGCAACTGATGCGTGCAAGTTGCATATCGAACCTAAGCTCTTCAGTTGTTGACAGTGTGGTGTACAATGAGTTAACGTGTGGTTGTTTACGTTTAGTTGCCGAGAAGTGCGGAGGTGAACAAATATCTGGAATTCCTTCATGGCGTATTACGTCCGCTGGTGGACGTGTACACCGTTAGCGCCCTGTGCCTGTCGCGGCTCGTTGGGCGACAGCTGATGGAGCGCGACTACGTGCAAGAAATACTGAAGGAAATGACGCTCCAGTTGGACTCGGGCTTCTTACATTACGGTACCCGGTTCTGTTATCTACATCCTATTTCAATTACCCTTAATCAAATAACTAGGGTTGCCCTTTGATATGAATTTCATGATCGATAATCATTGGCTTCATATCGATAATCAACTAGAAAAATAATCGATATTTCAGATAAGTATCGATAATCAACTTGAAGTGATTGATGATCGATTAGGGCCTATATCGATTATCAATTTGAATAGCATGTGACCCATAGAGTTATTATAGTGGTGTCAGCTTCCCCTCTCTATCTTCCCTTTCCTACCACCATAAATCACACCACTTCCAACATTGAAGTCATTGACAAGCAGTTCACTTTGAACACCAAGAGTGTCCACCAATCGTGTTACAGAAATGTTCCCGCCTTACTCTTTCCTTGGATAATTTTGGAAGTAAACACTAAACAATCATATAAAAATGATGAAATACACGTTGATTATCGATTTAATCGATTGTATATTGATACTAAAAACACATTCGATTATCATATCAAACAAGTGATTATCGATACATATCGATACATCGAATATCAACTGGCAACCCTACAAATAACATTGGTCTCCACATTCTGAAGGGACTGTATTCTGTGGGCTTTATTGGGTGATAAATATTGGAAAGCCAATGTTCTCTTCTTCCCGTTCCACAAAATTCGTATTTTAAAACAAATTGATACAAGATGGCCACCCTCGTTAGCTCAGTCAGCTGAGGCACGCTTCAGACACTGAAGTTACCGCTGGGCGTTGGTTCGAATAAGGCATGGGTTTTTGTAAACGTGCTTTCACTTATCATCACTTCAAAGTTTCATAATCACCTGCTCATTCGTACCCCCGTATAACCTAGCTGCTGATGGGGTCGTTACGCAAACGATAATGATACAAAACAATAATAAGTGATACAAAATGATTGGCGAGGTCACACACTTTCTTTTGTTGTGTAACATTTTATCTTTCTCTCTTTCAGGTGAAAGCATGGCAGTGGATCCAATCAAGAGTTCGTTGAAGTTATTCGAGCACTGGCGAGTGCTCGAGTGCCACACAAAGGAACGTTTAAAGCTGTATTATTTATCCGAGAAGTTTGACAGAGAAAGTGAGGTTAGGAAAGTATTTGATATCATACACCAGTTCAAATGGGTGCCTGAACAAAAATACGACGTAAATACAATCTATCAGAGCTCGTCATGAATTGGGAGAAGATTTTGAAAGTGATTTTAAATTAAACATTGTATAGGTAAGCGATCACAATGTACATAAGACTTTGCGAAACGTTAGAAGATTACAAAGCAAGCCAACATTGATATAAGATGGACATTTGAGTTATATAAATGACATTCGTATGCTTAGAACATACAATCTCCAACACTTCAATTCATGAATGTTTACAGAACAGGCAATGTTAGTTTGATTTGGTTGTTCGTGAGTTTAATAATATTTTACTTTTCAAGTTGATCACTTTACCAATTTGATGAGGAAATGAAACTATAAAACTGCAGCCGACGTTTGATGCGCCGGTTAGCTAATCGTAATTAATAATGTCTGTGGTTGAAAAGGGAAAGCAAGAACAGCCGCTCACCTAAGTTAATATGGCGAGAGACTACGTTTGATAAATACAGTAATATCATGTTTTGGTCACGATTGAAGGTTCGAAGCAACAAGCTAAACTTGCGGTGCTGCCGTGAGTTGTCGTTATGAAGGTGAGCTACTGTTCCTTTTTTCCCTATTTCTACAACGATGATTACATAACATCAAGTTGGTTTTGAAGCCATCATCGTCTAACCTAACTATAACTAATAGACTGAGAAGAAGATGAACGAGATAAGATTGTGTACAGATTCTGTTGAATACTTGTGAATTGCAGTGCAATAATAGATGACTGATTGTTGATTGACTTTTTAACTGTTTCTAGAAGAAAGTGGATAGTGTAACTACTGATCTGTATGTTCGTGATTCTCTCAAATGTGCTGGGTATGGCCTATTATATACATTCGAGCTTTCCACGTATTTGAGTTCGGCTTGTGACCTATTACATACATTCAAGCTTTCCACATATTTAAGCTCGGCTTCCATTCTCAGAATACTGTACGTAAATACATTCTAGTACTTAGAAATGTGGATTTTGCATTATAGAATATAGGGTAATAGTGTTAATAATTCAGAATTCATGCTAGTGTAACAGTGTTCCAATTGTGATACATAGGGTGGATTGCAAGAACGAAGTTTAGACCCCGGTCTACTTTAGACGCTGTCTAGCTACAAAATAGCATTGCAGAGGCAATGCTATTTTGCACTTGGACGGCATCTAAAGTAGGCCGGGGTTTAAACTTCGTTCTTGCAATCCACCCATAGTAGACAGTCGGTATGCAGTCACTTGATCGTTTGAACTATTTCAAATTTTTAAATGGCGTGAAATTTAGTATTTTTTATGATCTGGTAGGTAGTTAGTACTTGAACAGCCATCAAGACTTGATAATTCTGTTAAATTCACATTCCAAAGCTAATGTTGTGATGAATGGAAACCTGGCTTGATATACCATGTGCAGTAATGCCTTAGGTTACATGGGTCGAGTACGGGTATCATATTGATACTCCGGTACCAAATTTGTGTAGCCAACATATCGAAGCTTGCTAAGAAAAATGGTCGACACATGTGTTGAATTCTCCAATTAGAGATACCGGTAGTACTGTGTAAGGCTATCTTAACCGTTCTTACGTTTCTGTGCTTTGTGATTCAGCAATATTCGGTTTTTATAATTTCATTGAATATCACACTGTTTGAGGAAACAAGAATACTAATTATGTCATCGCCCATCAGGCATTTTTTTTGGTCTGTTCCACAAAGTCGAATACCAAAATTCCCCCCCAAAAAATGGTACAGTAGTAAAATTGGTTGAAGATTTGGCTTCTTGTTACCAACTTTTCTACCTATTAAATTATTTACAGTGTTGAATGCTTATACATACCAATCTTCCTTGCTATGTTCACCTCAAAAGTATTTGTATACGTAAAAAAATAAAAAAGGAATATGTTTAGTCGAGCTGATGCTCGGGTATTTTCTTCAGCTACCAGTTTCCAAATTTGATATCCGAAGGCATTACTAACCATTTTGTTACTTCTGTCCATACGTAGTAACAAATGCCTTTCTGTTAACCATGTTTATTTTGTACGTTAATCGGTAAATAAATGGCACACCGTAGACTAATTTAGGAAAGACCTATGTAAGTAAATAAATAGCATCGGTAGGAACTTACTGTGGAAGCACTGAAACAATAAATGCAGTCATCATCTTCAAATGAAGTGCACATAATGGAGGCACCACATAGTATTTATTACGTTAGCTATTATATAGGAAAAGCTTTTTATTGAGTGCAGTACGTATATACTCTTGTTTTAAGTCAGTAACACTATGGGCAACTCTTTTTATTCGGTTCAAAAAAGTGGTCAATAATATGAACTCACTATAAAAGTAGACTGTTTCTCAGTGTATATTGATTTTCTGGCTGTAGTGATATTATTGAGTTGTATATAATTTATTACTCGGTGTATTTGTCTGTACTGTACCAATGGGCTCAGGCTAATGATGATTCAGTGTTGCATAGTAAGTACAGTACAGTACTATGATGCAGTGTTGCCTTGGAAACTTTTTGGTGACATTGTTGTTGTCACCTTTTCACTCTTTTAACTAGATCATTAGAGTTGCTGTAAAAACTAGTGCAATAATGAGTGCTTCAGTGTTTATGTGGGCAGCTACACCACTTTAATATATATCTTTTTAGTGCTGATGATTGAGTTGTTCTAATTGGTTCAGACTCGATTATTCATATTGTTCGAGTTGGACTACATGTCGGTACTTACACCTAATGAACCTATAACGTGGCTCTTCACATTGATTCTATGGACAGCTATTGATATTGTTATGAAATTGTTGTGATTTTGCTCAACTGAATGTCGGTAAAATTATTATATTTTCTTTAAATAAAGTATACAGTCAGTTTTCAATTTGTTAACATGAATGTACATTATTTATTAATATTTTAGTTCAAGTGCACTTATTTAGTATTATATCTCTTCCTACCTACTACGTACTATGCCTACCTGAGGTATACCCAAAATATTTTGTACTTGAAAGTGCTGTTGGGATGAATGTGGTATGTTTTTTGTCATATCGGGTGGAAGTTGGAGGAACCAGCCTAATTATTATGTGACATTTGAACTGCTACAGTATTTACAAATGAATCGAGATTGTAACCTTATCTTAGCATAGTTCCAAAATTTTATTCATCAGAGATTAGGTTTCACGCAATAAATAATTGTTCAATTTTATTTTAAATATTGGGAGCACTCTTTCTCGCCTGAAGGATCTTTGGTCTCTCGTTTAACCCGTTGAACGATTTATATTCAGCAGTGTTTCGTTTTTTCAAGACCGATAGCTTTTGTTGAAGTTGTGCCAACTGCAAATAATGAAAAATCTTTGTAGTTATTACTATAAGTCACTTGATGAACATAACGTACACAATTGAATGTCACTTGTGCGTACGAGTACAACTTGCTGTACTTGTATCCACGAAAGGAGACGATGCCGATTGACTGTGCCTCCTATCCCATACCAATTGGCGCACAGGTAGTGAGCGGCTCCTTCATATTTTGTGGATACAAATGTATTTCACACAATTTAAGTGAATGAAATGAAACAATACACGTAGACTACAATAAACTTTGCATAGCGTTGAAAAATATGTAGAGGACTAATACAGATGAAAATGAAATTACACTTGATGGTTTCTGGGAGCATATTACGTACCCATAGTAATGGGTACAAAACGGGTAGTGAAGTGTTTTGACTATTGTTTGCTTAACGACCCCACCAACAGCTAGGTTATTCGGGGGTACGAATGAGCTGTTGATTATGAAACTATGAAGTGATGATAGGTGGAAGGACGTTCACAAAAACCCATGCCTTATGCGGGATTCGAACCCACGCCCAACGGTGACTTCAGTGGCTGAATCGTGCTCAGCTAACTGAGCTAACGAGGGCGGCATTTGTGAAGTGTTTCAACACTGTATGAAGGGTAGTGAAAAGTTATCTGATTATTGCTCTTGCACTGGTTCTGTATCTAGCCTATAACTCATAATTTCATATATCGGAAATAATTAGTGCAATTGAAGTTGTAGTAATTATTTAATAATGTACAAAAATGATTTAAATACTTATCAGTTACCTGCTTTAGTTCCATGTCCAGTGCCATTTGTTTGGACTTTGAAGGTAAGCTATCTTCTATCTTTGCACCACTCATACTTTGAAGTGATCTGAATATATCTGCCATTTCGTCACCAATATCTCTGGAAATTATGAATTGGTACGTAATTATTATGCATTATCTAGTGCAATCAAGGGTAAGCCCCTAGTATATTTCAATCTCTTTGGGTCATATCTTTGGTAAGACCATGCTCGTGAGAATGATTGACTTGCTATAGATATTACTCAAATCAGAAGACTATAATTTATTTGTTGGTATCTATCTGGAATTCAGACCCACCTCAATATTTCCCCTGCCTTTTGTGGCCTTGGCTTTTCAGTGCCGTCAAAAGTCAGGTTAAAATTTATATCATAAGGAGCTTTAATGTCATGCTTCTCACGGTTTACATGCTGTTGACATTTCTTGAAATTCAGTCGCCAATCTTTCAATACTTCTTGATCTCTGGAAATGAGTGAACACATGAAAATAACATCCACACAGCATTTACATAAGCACAAGGATAAAAATGTAAAATAAAAAACCTTTCAAAAATGCAGGCCAAAGTTATCCTGGAATTTATTACAAAAATAATGCTAAATTATGTTGTTGGATTTTTTCTCAATGGCAATGAAAGTCTAAAGTTTTTTTATTATTTCTTCCCAGATTTCTTTCCTGAATTTATTAGCTTTCATATGGGTATGTGGAACTAAAACTCATTCTTAGTCCTACCTAACATCGATCTCATAAAGTCGTAAAATAATTACTAATAAGTGATGACTGATGAGCCTGTCACTTAGGCCTACCCATTGTGATGGACAACTAACAAATGTATCAAAATAAAAAATATAATAAGTTGTGTAGTCGTACATACTTGCGTCTTTGCAGAATCTTTTCTTGTTGGTCCAACATATCTCTCAATTTACTAATCCACATCGACTTCAAAAAATTATCTTGAACTTTGGCTTCATGATTTATCAATTTGCGTTCGTAAGCCGTTGGTTTGTAAGTCTGATAGAAAAACTTCTCTTCTGTGCTCAATTCTCCTTCTGGTAATTTTACATTGTCATTTGAGGGAACAACAACTGTGTCACATAAGTTTGGATTAGGATTTGTCTTAAAATATGATGTTGGTCGTGCTTTATCATTATAATATAAAGGCTTTTTGTTTCCAACACAAGATATTTGAGATGATTTCAGCTCTAATATTTGAGGTGGATATTGGAATGACTTTTTTGGTTTTAAAATATTGACACACGATTTTGATCTCAATTGTCTCTCTTTCCTCTTCTCAGTTTTCTCTGCTGGGAAGAGAATAAAATTAAGCAAGGTATTATCATTATTATCAAGGTCTTTATTCAGTGTCATTAAAAATACCTGAAAGTGCGAGATTTGTGTAGGTATATTATGTATGTAGGTCTAAAACCCACTGTGAGAGAAAAAGACTACAGGTTTCACATTTAAAATTTTTAACCAATCTAACTGCACTGCATAATACTTAAGTTTATTACTTACTGATGATTAAACACTTCTGCATACCTGTATGTTTTGTGTTTTCATAAAACGGTTCGGCTATGGGGCGGATGTTTGAAGGCGATTTAATGTCTAATTCTTGACGTAAAAATTGAAGCAAGAATTGCACTCCCTTTGAAACTACATCACATGGTGGATATTGTATAGGATTTCCTTGCAGCTGTAGGCCTTTTAGTTTTGGTACCAATCCTATTCAGACAAGAGATTATAATCATTTTATTAATTTTACATTAGGCATATAGACATAATATAGTAGGCCTAGTCCTACACATGTTTCAGGTAGAGTATAAAAGCTAATAATATTAAAAATAAATGGATTTTCAACATGTATTACCTAATTCAAGAGGAAGCACTTTAATTTTATTCCCACGTAGTAAGAGTGTTTCTAGGTTTGGATGATTTGAAACACTTGTTGGCAAAGTGATGAGAAAATTGTTTCTCACATCTAGCCATTTTAGTTGTGTCAAAGACGGAAAGAAAGTTTGTGGTAATTCTTCAAGTCGATTCCCTTCCAAATATAAGTACTTTACGGTGTTAAAATAAGCATAGAAAGTAGCGGGTATTTCCTTTATATTTCTTGAATTCAAATCAACATATATTCCATTACTCTTGGCTGTCAACATAAAGTTTGCATCAATATCAGTTTCTTTCATAGCATCGCTTGGTACTTTGCTCAATTTAGCAGTATCTTCTCTTGAGGAATTGCAGTCATGTACTTCCATTTCATACTAATTACAGACTAGGCATATCCTTTGAAATTGGGATTTCTTGAACCATTTCAATCAATTATAACAAATATAAAAATATAACCAACAAAACGTCGCACAAAAATGTCAACTCTCAGATAAAATATGATATGATTTTTTTGTACTACTAGTTACTGGAGGTTACCATGGTGACAAAATTATAGGCCATTTTAATAATATTAATTTAATAAAAAGGACCGATAGCTCATTTGTCTAGGTTGCCCTAGATGTGTTTTATTTATTTCATAATAAAACTTGTAGAAACTCAACACTGAAATACTGAACCATTGAAATAACAATTTTATTATACCTTCGCGTAATAATGGTAATAACTTTATTCAACTTAAAATTCATGTGATTATTTCCCGCTGTATTGTGAGGTACAGTTGGTTAACCTGAGAGTAGCTTGTTAACAGCGCTCCACTCAACAGACGACAAAAGTGCGAACGAACAGTTCTATCAAATATGGCAAACGCGAGCAGAGATACGTCTCTGTGGCTACATAATAAACTCGGAATATCAAATGATTCGTGGACTGGTGGCTCAATTTGTTCACAGCTCAATGCCGAAGTTTTAAGGAATATTAAAGAGTGCTTTTTCGACTTACAAACCCAAGTGAAACTCAAATTATTGTTATCATTTTTTCACATACCCCGCCGCAATGTTGAAGAGGTATGGGCCTATGTTTTGTTTACTATCAGAATAGGCCTTTTCTAGGTCAATTTTGATGATGAATTCTATACAGTCTTGGCTCTTAGCTAGACCAATACAACTACACACAATTCCAATCAAGTGTATTATTCTTGAATATGTTTTAGTGGCGGGGAGAGCTGGAGGAGATCTTAGAAGTTGCCCAGATTGACAGTGACCAATGGGTTTCAATGTTGTCGGAAACTATGAAAACGCTACCAGCAACAGGATCATTAAATACAGAGGTTGGAGAGATAGAAGATAATAGACGCATATTCTCAGATCTAGTGAATGATCTAAAAAAATTAGGTATGCAATACACAATTGGGACCAAAATAACCATATTATTATGTCATGTAGGCTAGATCTTAACTTGGGCCTATAGGCCTAGGCCTAGCCTGCTTATGAATGTCAAAAACTAATTTTGGCATAGGTCTATGTAATCCATCTTTTTGAGGTTCATGTTTTTCTGGGATTTTCTGGAAAATGTTTTTGTTTTGCCTCTGTTTTGGCCGAACAAAACACAGGAGTGAGACGAGTGGCTAGGACACTGAACTGTCATTTTAGAGACCGGGTTTCGATTCCCGCTATGGTCGACCATTCTGACAGGGATTTTTCATGGTTTTCCTCTGTTGTTCAGGTCAGTAGGCCTACTGAAATGGTTCCTTGACAACAGACCACAACCGACCCCTTTCCATTATCCAAAAACACACAATAACATAACCTTTCGTATCTCATACATCATTCACCGGTGACAATAGACCATAGTAATAAGTACAATCGTTTATGCCCCGTTGAATCCAATATAAATAAAAAAAACAAGGGTGAGGCCGCCCCGGATGCTAAGTCAATTATCGCTAGCGGTAGTAACTGAAGTCACCGTTGGGCGTGGGTTCGAGTCCCGCATAAGGCATGGGTTTTTGTAAACGTCCTTTCATCTGTCATCTCTTGATTGTTTCATTATCATCCGCTCATTCATAACCCCGCATAACCTAGCTGTTGGTGGGGTCGTTAAGCAACATTAAAAAACACAAAAAAACAAGGGTGATCACGGGATCGATTGTGTAGCTTTGACACATGTCGATCGATGTTTCGTCTCATTTCGATCGGCATCTATAAAGTGGATGAAAAAAATAATTGTCTAAAGGCCCGTTTTCATCGCTCGCGGCAGGCGTTTTATTTTCTGGCCAACCAGAAAGCCGTGAATTCTGCCGTTTGAACCTGTTGCTCGCTGCCGCGTGAGATGAAATAATTTCAACTTTGGAAATAGAACGCCGCGGTTTAATTCCCTTGTACATACAAGAAGTAAGGTTCCGCGTGAGATGAAATAATTTTAACTTTGGAAATAGAACGCCGCGGTTTAATTCCCTCGTACATACAAGAAGTAAGGTTATGTTTTTTTTTTTCAATAACATCGAAACTTGATACAAAATCATTGTTCCCCAATTAGGGCTAAGGATGAAAGTGGGATCGTTTGGACGGGGCACCACTAGGGCGATCTTACCACCCCTATGTAGAAATATAACATCTAAAATTAGTACATTTCAAATATTCATTATTATTGTATTTGCATGCCACATAGTACAATGCTGAAAATCACTTCAACTCCTTAATTGAACAAATAAAATAAATGAATAAAAGAATGAAATCTCGAACTGGATGAGAAAAAACGCGAGTTTGTGAACAGCGCAGGCGGCAGGCAATATTTTTAAACGCCACCGCCTGCCGCGAACCATGAAGACGGGCCTTAACTCGTCGATCACCGTCTTTGACAACTACTTCGGCAAGCTACCGAAAGTCAAGTACATGTCGGTATTTTGTTATAACTTCGACAAGATCCGAGAAAATGGCAGACAACGTCAATAATATAAAAGTTTCAAGATGAAGATATATCCCAAATAAATAAAGTATGAATGAAGATTGACAATTGCTAAGCAATTTGGCCTATCTGCAGTATACATAAACTCAATACATACTTCTGTATAGGCACTACATAAAATAGTCTCATCATTTGAACAATAATACTATTGAGTTGAATCTAGGCATAGCTGCCAACGTAAATACCGGTAAACAAAAACAATTTTGCATGCATGACCGTCTATAGTTCTTGACTTATATTATAGCGATTTGGCCTGCAGTAAGGAGAATGATTTTAATCTCGTACACGGTCTTCCAAGTTCTATATTCTATATTTAGGCCTACCTATAATCGTTGTGCTCCTACTGGTCAATTCTATATTGCTATACAAAAAACATCCGTCAAATGTGATCTCGTGTCGACAATAGTTGTCACTGTGAGAAGTCCAACAACATTTTTGGACACGAGGGGAATTGAGAATATGACTATCACTTTGGCAGGGTAAACAAATTTTTATCGTTGTCGAAAGAGGCCTATGCAATCGAACCCCAGAACATCCCTTGTTGTCAAAACGTACTTGTTTCGGCCGTAGTTGTCTGTGTGGTTAGTGTTTCCACCTTGAATTGTCTCAATTTTCTCCGCGTAATGTCCCTGTTTCGACCGTTGTTCGTCTCTACTCTGTCTTCGTTTTACGGATCTAAAAGATACCGGTACGATACTAACAAATCCGGAATAATTGGTTTGAATGATTGGAAAAATTCATATTTCAGAAAAAACCTGCTGGATGATGACGAATGCTAAAATTTCTAGCCTCAAATAATATTAAATCATTTCAGGATTTAAGATTGCAACAGAATCTGCGCCAGACTGCCAGTGGATTCAACTTTTTTCTGCAATGGTATCACTGACGTCGTCTGCGGCAATCAGCTGAACCCTCAGTAACATCGCCATTATAGTCGGCTCAGATAGTCTTACAGTCTGATTTGGGACACTTCAATCACTTTATTTCCCAGATCTTTCTGTTCTTCTTCGTTTTAGTCGTTGTACTGTTTCCCAAGATCTTTAGATTTGTCCTGCTAAGTGAGATATAAATTGTGATGAATCTTAACGTGCTCATATTTCATTTGTTATCATAACTATGTATACCAGTATCTCATCGAGTGTTTATGTTCGTATCTTCAATTTGTAAATTTCGTTGTCAAAAACAACAAGAACAGTCTCATATATATAGGCCCACAATGGCTAATTATTTATAAATTATTTAAATGATTTGTTTGGCTGCAACGTTCATCTTGGATAACCATATGGATCATTTTATTTAGAAATTTGGTATGATTCTAGTAAAAAAGAAAAGTGACTTGGGCATGTTACCGTTGGAGTGCCACTACCTGAACAAGAACGCGTTGGTAAGCGTGGTCGGTCAGCAGCCGCCCCCCGTCAAACACTTCACGTTGAAACGTAAGCCCAAGTCGGCGGCTCTACGCGTGGAACTGCTCCAGAAGTCTTCCGATGCATCTAGCAGCTTGAAGAAGAGCACAGCGCCTACAGTGCCTGTTCGATCCAGAGGAATGCCACGCAAAATGACTGATACAAGTAATAATAATTTAATGATTTGATTAATATTCATCCCCCACCCTATTTTTATATATGATTTTTAAAACATTTTTATTTACACCTCCACATGGCTTATTAAACACATTTCTTTTTTACATCCTTTTAGATTTAGGGTTTTGTGTGTTAATTCATAGGCTAATTGTTTATATTTTCATTTAAAAGTTACATTTTCTTGATTTATAATTTATTAATTTAATAATTTAATGATAATGTTTCTTTAGCAATTCTGATCTCTCTTTACATGACATAGGCCTACAATTATAGACATTCATGAATTGACTTGAATTAACAATTTAACATACATTTTGAAGAATCAAGATGGTCTAAATAGGTAATAACCAACTCTAAAAACTAGTTGATGGCAAGGGGAACATTTAGAAAACATAACGTGCGATATCTAATATTTAGCGAGACTGTTGGTTGTCAATGTTATGCATAGGGCAAACACGCGATCGTCCAGATAGAATTAGCCTATTTAGTAAAATGAAGTAAAATTTATACGGTAGGCGTAATTTGGTAAGATATGAATTGGGTAAAAGGGAAAGAGAGAACAGCAGTTGATAGAGCACATAGAGATGAAAAAACACAAGATTTTGACGTTTCGGCTGTTGCTTTTATCACTGTAGAGTAGGTTATTTTCCTATACACACCTAATTTGATAAGATTGTGTTTATGTTAGCAGTACCAGCAGATGATAGGCCGAGGTTCAAAAACAGTTTTCAAATGATATACAACTTCTATTTTCATTTCCCTATGGGCCTATATATGTGAGATTTTGCAGTGACCTAAATGACCTTGGTCAGCATTTCGAGTTTGAACTTCAAACCACATTTTCTCCCTGTAATCATTTATAACGGCTTTAAATTGAGAACGTTGCCATAAAATATTCCATAGTCCACCCATCGACAGTGCTGACATTCTGCTTGTCACACTCTGTTCAGCTCCTCTGAAGGGGATTCCCAGCCGGATGCCAGGCTTCAAGTCGCCGGCGATGGTGAGCCCGTCCCTGACTCCTCGACCCGCGGTACCTCGCACGCCCGCCGGCAGAAAAGATGGCGGTATCAAGTTATTGGCTATCAACGAGCAGCCGCTGGGGTATGCTCAAGCCAAGAAGAGAAAACGCATGCAAGGTAATAATTCGTAGATACTTTTCACACATTCAAATCACTTTTGAGAGAAATCAATCAATATTTAAAATCACGGGCAATTGCATTGAGGCCCATTCACAACCAACTTCAACTTGAACTTTAATTTAAACTCAAACTTCAACTTCAACTTGGACTCTAACATAAAACTTCATTTGAGTTCACAACAAAAAGTTCAAGTCAATGGAATAACATCAGCTGTTGTTCACGCCGCCATTTTACAGTGTGGAATTCATGTACAACCTAACCTAAAATTGTATAATGTTTGTTCTATATCTTTTTTGGCGCGAAAACTCGTCGAGATTCTATTTGACGTTCCTGGATTCAGGTGGCAGTGACCGATTATGATTGGTTCCTCCTAAAGTCAGACTTTATCTTTCAGTCGAAATGTTTGGCATGATCATACTTCGAGGTAAAGTTAAAGTCAATGAAGTCAGAGTCAACTTGTTATGAACACTTCTACGGACATGCATAGTACAAACATCAAAGTTCGAGTTAAAGTTGGTTGTGAATGGGCCTTTACTCTTTTGTTGAGGTATATTCTTACGACACTTTTGATGTTGCAGACATGGAAGATGCGAAGAAGGTTTCGGAGGCGGCGGCCGCGCAGCAGCTGTTGATTGCAGCACAGGGTGCGGACGCAGAGGACAAGACTCCCGACTACGCAGTCGGACTCACCCCGACCCCCGCCACCCCCTCGTACATTCCCACCACCCCCCAGCATGTTGCCAGCGCTGTCGTCCCCGTGCCCAGGGACAATTCACGTGAGTATCTTCTTTTTGTTTATAACTTGTCTGTAGAGAATTTACTTCTATCAACGTGTAGAACGTTATTACTGAAGGATTGTTTGAGATTTGTGTTGCGTAGGTGCTTTCCTCACTGCTAACAGGTGACTTGATTGTAAGATTCAAGTTTTTGCTAAATTGACTACCGATTGAACTTGACCCAACTTTAAAAAAATGCATTAGTGTTTTACTGATTTTTTTTCAATTTTCTCCTGATCGGTTATTCTTATTGGAGATTTGTAAATGTTCACCTAATTTTCGTCAGAATGTAGCCGATTGGTATTACGTAGCAGTCAAACCAAACTACAGTTCTATTCCTGTTGTGGAATAATCTTGGGAAAAGTTGAAGTACAGTGAAACCTCTATCTATCGTTCTTCAAGGGACTAGGAAAATAAAACCATCCGTGCAGGAAAACGATCCATCCAGGAAAATTTATCATTGATTATATGGGAGTGAGGTTAGAAAAAATAAATGATACAAGCAGGAAAACGATGGATGCGGGAACGATGCACAGAGGTTTCACTGTAATGTGTGTGTTTGCAGTACTTCCTTTTTTTTATTTTTTCAATTTGGTTGCCCTAAGAATACTACAGTACATACCAGTAATAGATTTAAGCACGTTTCTAAATAACAAGTATAAGTTCAAATGTTCTCAAAGTGTACTCATTGGCTGTTTCTTAGTACTAAATTTGTTGTTCTCAACCTCTTGCTTTTATAGTAAAGTTTATTCTAATTTTGTATGAATTGGGTTAAAGGGAAAGAGAGAACAGCAGCTTACCGAGGTTCACAAGTAGATAGGCCTACTTATGGTGGTGTTGCAGCCGTTGATAGAGCACATAGAGATGAAGTAACACAAAAGATTTTAACACAAGATTTTTACAAGATTTTAGAACACCATGTGCTCTATCAATGGCTGCAACACCACCATAAGTAGGCCTATCTACTTGTGAACCTCGGTAAGCTGCTGTTCTCTCTTACCCTTTTACCCAATTCATATATTAAGCCTACTGGTTATTTTTAGAGCTGTGCGAGCAGGCCTTTTATTAGTTCGAGCGAGTTCGAGCGAGCATAGAGGTTTTTGCTTGAATTTCGAGCAAATTTCGAGCGAGCACACACTTTAAAAATAGGTGTTCGAGCAGTTTTTTTTCGAGCGAGCAAGTAAATTTGCTTGAATTTTAAGTGAAGATTCAGGCAATAAAATAGGCCTACATTATATTTGCTTGTGCGCAAAACTTTAATCAAGAATAGATTAATTTTTTTCAAACAAATGTTTTGCAAGCAATGTAGACCTATATGTGCATAAGTAAGTTGAGGAATAAAGCAAGGTAAGTAACACATTGGATTGGCCTAATAAACTGTACTTTTGAAAATAAGTTTTCGCCGATTGGTGGGGTAGAAGTGGGATCAGAAATTCGTAATTTATCACGGCCGATACGCTCGTTCACGAGCGATCAGAGCGCAAAAAAATGTTCGAGATTTTTTTTCTCAGGTTGGTAGTATACAATACGTCATAACTCTAGGCGGGATCAACATGGCAACCTAACCTAAAAAGTTGAAACATCGCGATTTGTCCAGTTCAGTGAATTTAGTCTCGGATAACGTTCGAGACCCGAAATTTCGAGCAAATCTCTCAGCCTATTCGAGTCGAGTTCGAGCACAATCTCTGCTCGAACTCGACTCGAAATTTCGAGTCTCGCACAGGCCTAGTTATTTTCCTATACACACCAACTTATTCTAATTTTGGTTTTGAAACGGTGACCTTTATTGTGTCACCCGGTAGCCTTGACTACAGACAGACGACAATAGGAGCTCGACTTTCTTATCCCTTGAACCCAAGTACATCAGTGTCTCATTGCTCCTAACTCCTGTTTCTTCCTCTCCGTACTTCTCCTCTGCTCTCCTCCTTTCTCCCGACAGATAACAGAAAAGCCACGATGCTGATGCCTCAGAAACGAATCCTTCCAAGCATGTTCTACCATACCTATGTTCCTCCGGCCGATCACCCCTATCCAGACTTCCGGAGACATAATGGTAACGTGCTGATACAGTAAACCCTCATAAGTCCTAACCAGGTTATTCCCAAATGTGACATCTCAAGCAGGCAAATAAAATACGTAATAATTAGACGAGCTTTAGCGAGGATTCAATTTGACGTACTGATTTTTTTTTTTTTTTTATGTTTTTTTGTTGGTTCTCCAGAGGTCAAACGGCTACAGCTATCAACTTGAATTTTTTGTTCATTATGGTTCCTCATCTGACTTGGATCTGTATAGTTTTGTGGCATTATTGGGTGGTAACTTTTATTTTTATGAATTTTAGAAATTTTAAAAATACCCATTAGAATAACACAGCAAAAAAAAGAAAATATTGTTATTTTCCAGAAAGATGAAATTTTGCGTAAAGTTGAATTACATTTTGATACACATTTTTGCAGCTTGATCGGGTCAGCCATTTTGAAGAAAAAACATAAAATGTGCTGAATTGGTACCACCCGAAGCAGTTTTTACCCATTTTTACCCATACTATTACTATTCGCTCGTCTAACAACGCATATATGGCGTTTTCCTAGTTAGTTGAAAACAG
This sequence comes from Brachyptera putata, assembly GCA_907164805.1. Taxonomy (NCBI): domain Eukaryota; kingdom Metazoa; phylum Arthropoda; class Insecta; order Plecoptera; family Taeniopterygidae; genus Brachyptera; species Brachyptera putata. The sequence continues at coordinate 6,296,743 of OU015467.1, forward strand.
GGTTTCCGTTGGGGCTAAATTCATGATTAAAAACAAATGACGTATTATCGAAGGCTGACATTTTTAAATACAGTAGTTATTGATAGAATGAAGAAAATTATAATTATGTTCAGAAAATAGATCAAAGTACGGGCAGTGGTGAGTGGTGGGCACATTAACGTACCGTAGCTAGCTGAAGAGCAATGTGTCGTGACAGAAGATTGATTGTATGACTGGGTTCATATGGTGCAAGTACGCAAGGTGCATCTTGATGCCTGTTTGGAACCTCCCCCGGTAAAACCCACCTACTTTCCCACCAGTAAAATGTCTCTTACCGGTACTCATATTTCTTGTCCATCAAACACGCGGTATATCATTTTAACTTTGAAGGAATCTTGTCTTATCAATTGTTAGACATTGTGCATGGATTCATTCAGATTTGTAGTCGTAACTGACATATTATTTGTTTTATGATGCCGCCCTCGGTAGCTCAGTCAGCTGACGCACGCTTCAGAAACTGAAGTCACCGCTGGGCATGGGTTCGAGTCCCGAACGTCCTTTCACTTCATAGTTTCATAATCACCTGCTCATTTGTACCTCCATATAACCTAGCTGTTGGTGGGGTCGTTGAGCAAACAATAATCATCATCATCATGTTTTATGATGTCAACGATAATTTCAACAAAAAGTGTTGACTCGGTTGATATCTTGATTTTACCAACTTGTCGTTTATTGTTTCAGCTGGTACGCCGTCTGCTGCTACCCCCGCAGAAGTCCCGTCTTCCGGCCAATCGCTGCTGGCGATTAACAACCCCCCCACTCCCAGCTACGTCCCCCAGAGCCCTACCACCCCTCAGACGCCCCACATAGCACCGTCTTCCCCTGTTACTCCCTCCACCCCCGCCACGCCGCAGCCGAAACTTGTCTTCCGGACCACCCCTCAGTTGCAGACCACACCCATCAGGTATGCAACGCACGGTACTATTATAATAATGTTGATGTCACTAGTGAGTAATGACAAAGTCATTGTTATGTGCTGCAACAGTGATTGTAACTGGAAGAGTATTGTTGCCAACAATTTGAATTGTTGTACTATGAATTTGAATTTGGTACTAGTAGGCCTACTGGGTATAAATTTGGTACTACAGTAAACCCTCGTTGATCCAAACTCGGTTAATCCGAAATTTGACGTATTTCGAACTTGAAATCGGTCCCCAGCTGAAGGTATAGGCATTTCAATGTTAATTAATATGGTTTAACCGAATTTCGGTTAAACCGTAATTCGAACTAATTTTCGTTCCTTCAATTGCTTCAACACTGATTTTGGATTGGATAATCCGAAATAATCCGAGTGAATTCCGTGAAGTTATCACTGTTTTCCCAATTTCCAACCTTTTTATTTGATGCGTAAGAATGAGTGGAAGCACGCTCAGCTGTTCCATGCTTTGTGTACCGAATGCAGTCGACCTTGACGAAGTCTGAGCTCGGAACACTCGTTCGTCCGACTCGGGACGGCCGAGCGCCAATAGAAACGGGCCATATGAGGATCACGCGTCACGGAGATAGCCGAGTACACACGATCAGCGAGGCCCTTAGCAACGGATCTATCACGTAGTCTCAGCCGGTGACACAGCTTCCTCTAGCGCGCAATACGAAATTAACTATATTCTGAGCGGGAAAAATTACTTTTTGATTAATCCGAATTTTTATCAACCGAAATATTTTTTTTAGGTCCCTTCGATTTCGGATTAACGAGGGTTTACTGTAGTTGAATGTGTTTCTTATTTTTTGATCAGTTAACCATGTAGCAATTTTACCAATTAGCCAATGCTATTTTTACATGTAATATATCAAAACCCACGCCTAAGCTGACGTCAAATTTTAGTGATAATAGCGAGCATAAAGTTTGAACACTCAGTGGCCAGTAGCCCTACTTGTTTCTGAAGACATCAGAATAAATCAATTTCCTTTTATGGTTTAATATGAGCCATTAATGGAATTTCTGAAGTTCTTAATTAATTATTGCACTTGCTTTCTGGATGGAGGCGTATATGTATTTACAATAGTTCAGTATTTATAATATTTCTTTCAATTTGGTTGAAGAAATCAGTTATTGTAGGCCCAAGTTGTGATTTTTAGTGAGTTTGTAGATTTATGCTGTATGCCAATGTAGGCCTCTCACACTCACTGTTTTGTGTTTTAGACTACAGCCAGCCACTGCTCAGGCGGCGGCTAACCCGTTGTTACCGAGGAAAGGTGGACTGTCGTTGTCAAGGACGCAGATGTTGGAGGCACAGGACATGTTCAGGACGGCCAATAAGGTGACGAGGCCGGAGAAGGCGCTGATTCTCGGCTTCATGGCGGGATCGAGAGGTACTAACGACTTACTGACACTTATTCAAACTTTATAATTCATCTTAGTCATCGATAGGTCTAACCGTTGATGTTGAGGATTTTATCTGATATATGTAACGCACGCGTGATAACTTATGTAGGTACTGGTACGCATTTTTTTCTAGATTTCGAAAAAACTTTCAAAACAAAAACACCAAATAAATCGCCGATTTTTGCCATTTAATTTTCATTTAAAAGATCGTTCGAACGATCTAATCTTCCATCCACAGCCTTAATTGGGGAACAATGATTTTGTATCAAGTTTTGATGTTATTATAAAAAAAAAAATCTCTCTCGAAAAGACAGGTCTTACCTGATTTTTACAAACAGGTACATGGTCAGGTAGCCAATGACGCACGAGCGTTCTCCCTCTGTACTATTTTATTTGATACATTTGCGAGGTGTTTTCAATTGCCATTTGCCAAAAATTGCCAATTTTTGCAAATTCAATATAATATGTAACGAGATTCGACGTTTCAATTGCCACAGATACTTCAAACATGTATCAGTTATAACGATTATTTCGATACGTCGATACTAAAATCATGATCGATTATCAAATACATTGAAATAATGTCAAACTCTATCGAATATCAACCGACTACCGGTACCCTAGGCCTAATTAAGACCTTGAAACGACCCGAGTGCACATATTGATGGGTCAAAACTACGACTTTTTAATAAGTCAGTCAAGATAGAGAACAATCTGCGTGAACAAAGACGGAAGGTTTCTCCAGGGTGTCTACAAGACTGGAAAACCTGGAAAAGTCAGGGAATTCAATAAATCTGGAAAAGTCAGGGATTTTTTTTTTCTGGAATTTCACTCAAAATGTAGAAAAACAAAATTTTATTAATTAAATACCATTTTTGGTTGCTGCAAATACAAGTTCACAATTTAAAAAAATAATTCTTCAATTGTTTTGCCTTGCCTTATTTCTTAAATTCCTGCCTATAGGCCTACCTACCTGACAGGGTTTTCTATATTCAGAGTCGATAATGAAGTTTTCTTTCCCAACTTCTTTATCGACTACTATCCAAGCTAGTACCAGTAGTTCCATACAGGTTCCATACCATTGAAAACCAAAATTGAATTTGTGAACAATATTTCCTATATTATAATCGACGGGAAAGCCAAATTTGCAGACTGGAAAAGTATAATTTTCCATCTGGAAAACCTGGAAAAGTCAGGGAATTTTGTAATGGAAAATTTGTAGACACCCTGTTTCTCGTATTTATCATTTTCCTGCATCGACTGATTGTTCACTGACCATTAGAAAAAGATTCAACTTTACATTGTACAGTGGTAACCTCTATGCATCGTTCCCGGATCCATCGTTTTCCTGCTTCTATCATTCATTTTTTCTAACCCCACTCCCATAAAATCAATGTTACATTATCCTGGATGGATCGTTTTCCTGCACGGATGGTTTTATTTTCCTGGTCCCTTGAAAAACGATGGATAGAGGTTTCACTGTATTAGAACTTGTCGTTTGATTGCATGATCCGACAAGTGTGATGCGATACTCGGTAATGTAAAGTGATGTGTTTGCAGATAACCCGTGCCCGCACCTCGGTAACATCGTGACGATAAAACTGTCGGAGAACCAAGAGAACGTGATCCAGTCAGACGAGACGTCTCTCACGATGACGGTCGAGACGCATTTCCAGATGAACTACAACACTGGCGAGTGGAAACGTATCAAGAAGTTGAGGAAATTGGAGGACAATGTCATACAAGTGTTGCCCCAAGCGAAGCCCCCTGTACCCACCCAGGCCATATAAACACGCCCACTTCGAGCACATGGGAGGTCATTTTTAAGGATTTAGGCGTGACTCTGTAGTTAAACTCGGAGCAATCAGTTTACAATGGGCACTTTATAAAGTTTGATAATATTCTACCTTTTTCTATGGCTTACCGAGCATTATACGGTTTATTAAGTTTCACTCCATCTGTTGTTTAAAACAGTGTATAAAATAATGTTGTGAACGTGATCAATAATTGACTGAAATACAAGGAAAGAAGTACGATGAGGTTTATCGTAGTCTCTAATTAGTATTATGTGTATAATAAAATAAGTGCAGCTGGATACATAGTCAGCGAATATAAATTGCCGACATTTTAATTGGGATTTAGTGATCGTAAGTCACCAGTCAACATATGTTACTTATATAACATTCGAAAGATTTTTTTTTTACCGGTTTTTATTTCTTGAGATAGCTAATCGTCCCTTGTCTACTTATATCTATAAACTTGCCTACTTCTAACTTGAACTATCTCAACCCTTGTCGGTAATTTAGATCATGCGTTTTCCTTTTTTAGTACCAATCAAAAATCAATAGTAGTCAACCATTCAATTCTCACCAAGGATTCTGAATTTTTTTCAAGGGCTCAATTCTCTATGAGGTTCGCGGCCACTATCGAACAGTGTGCATTAGTCGTTTTGGGGGGAGGGGAATGAAGGTAGGTCGATCTGATTTCGTTCATTACTGAAGATGAAGACGAACTACCTCCGAAATAGATATATATATATATTTTTAATTTGAGTATTATATTTGAGATTTATCATTTGTTCAAAAAGTTTTACATATTCATACATTTGTGAACCAATTGACAAGTTGCGATGGGCATTGCAGCTGACGTCACTGGTTACGTGACGTTCGAAGGTAGCTGACAACTGCTGTCATTGACAACGTAACCATATGATTACTGTGTGGTGTCATCTAGTTTGTCAAATAGTTACATATTGCTGTGTGCCCGAGTATACAAATAATGTATAAACGTATAGAGGTCATCGATCTTGTCTTATTGACCAACATCTATAGGGAACGATCCGGACCTATAGGCTTAAGCAGGCTAATATCCAAACTATCTACACGACCAACATTTAGGCACAGATCTATTGACCTAGGCTAATATTTTGAGTTTTAACACATTGAAATATTGCTTGCTTTTGTCAAGGTTCTAGTCTTAAATTCCATAACACTACACAGTAATCTGATGGTATTAGGTCTATAGACGTGGCAGATGAAGCAACAAATTGTTGTTGGGCATAATGTTGAATTAATCCTTTTAAAACTTGGGGTGAATCTCTATAATAATGACTAATAAAGGAGTCAAACGTAGTGAATAAATTGACCAGATTTAAAATATGAATAGAGACAGCAAAAATTGAATAATTAAACATTGCTTAGTCATCATGTTATGTTAACATGTGCGTTACCCGAAGGGTACTTTTCTGTCGTCCATATATACATCTTTAAAATGAAACAAATATACAAAATATTGCCTTATTTTAAAAGCCGCTAGCTTTCTTCGACGCCCACATAACTTTCGAACATATTCAGAGTGAACGTAGGCAACTATTTAGATTTTTGAATCATGCAAACTCGGCCAAGAAATGCATCTTCCCGATAGGTATAACGACAGCTGTTCGGCACGCGCTATGATTTCGATTTCAACACAAAGATCGACAATTGTGGGAACCTCTCTCAGAAGCATGAAATATTACGCCTTAAATCTAAATCTTCTATACGTTTATATGACTTCTCCTGTCTTGTGCATCTTGACTGCTGTACTTTACCTCACTATTCTATCGTATCAACTCAACAACAAACAGTTGCACAATTAGACTCGCTGCCGTTTAGATTGTCCTCCACCCACCTTCCATGTGCTCGGAATGCGAAACAATGTCGTACGTATCGTTGAAGTCGGACTCTTAAGGCTTCGGAACGACCTCAGCGTTCTTTCTCGTGTTTTGTGACAAGTTATACACCAAGTGCTGTTGCCATCGTCCTCTCTTCTGCGTCAGTTTTGGTGCGCGTTGATGACATCAATTTGCAGGCGTGCAGAAGAAACGACAACTTTCAATATGTGACTTACTTTGTCGTGGATAGGATGCGGTTGAAGTTGTAACTAATTCACGACTCGGTGACTGATTGATGTCACTACTAATGATGACAGTACAAAGTTTCTTTCAGTGAGCTCATGTGGTAATGCCAGAAGTGTGGTTATGTTTGGATATTCTCATTGTTGTCTTCAATGGAATGTTTTCATTGCGTCTTGGTATAGAAAGGAGACTCGTGATTATACTTCATTACTGCTTCGACCTGCAAACCTTCAGTTTTTCAAAAGGCGTGTGTATTCATGAAGATATCCAGAGACTTGAGGCCGATTTAGAAGATTCAATTTTTCATCAAGTTCGGTACATTGTTTTGTTTTATTGGACTTGATAATTGAATGGTCAAGTAGACTGCTTGTAAAGTTTTTTTCAATTTTGTGGGAAGCTTTAGTACAGTTGTCTGTGGTATACAGTACAACAAACCGTGATTGAAATGCTGTTTCCTGGTCACTAAATTTGCTTAGTTGTGATTGGTCAGTTTTTCTCAATCTTTGAAAGGACAGGTTGCAACGAAAGTGGTGACATGAACTTTTGATTCAGTACGGTACTTACTACTTTCATTCAGTACTTTCTACTTTTGTTCAGTATTTTCATTAATATGATTGAACTATTGAACTTTACCAGTGAGTTTACAGAATTTGATGAAAAATTGAACCATCTGATCAGTCCTCTGGTAATAATAACCGATGATGAAAGTGAAATAGAAGAACTGCGGCTTACCTCCGTTGGTACGTCGAGTGACAGCGATAGATGAACACAGTAATACCGTGTTACTCCATGGTTCATGGTTCGTATCCCCCAGTCTGCCCAATGGAAGGGTTAGTTGGTTGGGGTCTGTTATGGTGCCTCCATTTTTTAATAAATTTGGTTTTTGAGATATGTATCAATTAAGCGGCCAAATTATGTCACACTTGAGTGAAATAATAGAAGTAGAAACAAGAGACTTCCATAGAAAGTAGTATTACTGATCTCCAGTGGGAAGCGTAAATAATATCTAGACGATAATGAATCATCGAGTAGTGACCATGGTAACCATCAGAAATCAACCAATTTCCAACTTTCAGTATCACCAAAACTAAGCTTTTTAATTAGCTACCTGAATGAATATTTGAGTGCTGCGACTTCCAATAAATGCAAAGGAATCTCGTATCAAAATAGGGTAACTCACGAACAAAACTAATGAATTGCTTTTAAAAAGTATATTTCCAGGTCTTTTTTTAAATCTCAAGCTTTTATAAAGTGCAAGGTAATTTTCTCAAAACAAAAAAACATTGTGTTCATTCATAACGTCTAGACGGTCTAGTGGTTGATTATTTCAAGTTTGTTGTATTATATTTATATTGTATCATATTAAAAATAGGTCAGAGCTTACAGACATATTGTAAAAAATAAAGACTTCATAAATATATAATGAAATAAAATAGTCCTTATGTTGAAAATTGGAAATGTTGAATTATTCAAAATTATTTCAAGAAATTGCTTGAAGATTTTTACATGTGAGTGCAAATTGTAACATTGAAACTTCGCTCTATCACTGACCCTTGTAACTTCGTACATTTTGTACATGAATTGACAAACTGTTGACAAAATCTAGTGTTTGTAACCTGAGAACAGTGAAACCTCTATGCATCGTTCCCGGATCCATCCTTTCCCTGCTTGTATCATTCATTTTTTCTCAACCCACTTTCATATAATCAATGTTAAGTTTTCCTGGATGAATCGTTTTCCTGCATGTATGGTTTTAATTTTTCTGGTCCCTTGATAAACGATGGATAGAGGTTTCACTGTATCTTATTTACCATCAACTTCACAGTCAAGTTGGGTAGAACGTCATGATTTTAAGCTAGCGATGATTTTGGGGGCAGGGGCTACTCATTGAAATTATCCATAATACCTGGGTACCAACATGTACAAAAAATATATAATTCAGATACGGTATATGTGATGAGAATGTGGAACTGAGAAGTAAAAGGGATTGCACATTGAATCATAAAGTAATTACTGCATTAACAATAGCAGCAACACGAGCAAACTTCAAACTGTACTGCTAATACTTATATCATGATGAAGTTTAGCATGCCACAGGCTTCTTACCTGAATTAGCCTGACACGTAGCGCAGTGGCCATGAAAAATTCTTTCAAATTCAACGGTATTTTGGATTTTGTTATATTCCTGCAAAATGTGCGTGGAAGCATTGTTGTCGTACAACAATAAAATATCACGGTTTGTTCTCAACCTGTAATTGAAATCAGAATCCTAACCTACAATTCAAAATAACCGAGAGGGGACATCATATTCTCCAATGAGTTTGTATAAACAAATTATCTCATTGGCTTATTTCTTCTGCCAAATTAGTCAAGTGAATATGTATACGAATCTTACGCGCTGGTACTCTTTAACTTGCTGTATGGATTGCAAAGGGTCTTTATGCCTGTACCTTATTGATTGAAAAATGTCTCAGTTCAAAATGTCAAGCTTCCACATTTTATGTTGGTTATATGTTGCTAGCCAACTGGCAGTACTTGTTAATTGCGTTATGTGCTAGCTATGAGTAGTTTATCTAGCATATCTCGACTTACGAGCCAAGTTGTGCAATTGAAACAAAAGCTCGAATAAGGTAAACAAGAACAAGTGTTGTATAAAGTTTCTATCAACTTGATATTCAAATCAAACAACAATCTCTTTTCAATAAATTATGCTTTTGCCCGATCTTTTTATCTTGTATATCAAGCATTCAGTTATAAGACTTGACAGTTGACCTTCTTGCAGGCTGTAATGTTGATTAGGCTCACTTGGCAGTCAGTGGCTTCCATGGAAGTTGGTACTCGTGTCATTCTAAAATCAAGATGGGCTCTATGTAATCAATGAAGATGATTTTTGTCGAGAATTTCTTTCAATTTTTTCACCTTAGCTTGTACACTGGATAAATTATAACTAGGCCAACTATTGCATATTGGAACCTGCTTGTATTCACGAGAGATGACGGTGGTCTAAGAACAAAACAAACACTAAAATGTCGGTAATTACAGATTCATTTTGGAAGATTCAGTACTGTTCCGTATCGTAAATGTTGTAAAAGATCATACCCTCAAAATCCCTCACTTGTGTAAATATGACGATGATATTTCTTATTATTACGTCTATAGACAAATGTCAACTTTGGTGAATACAGGTCGATAAACTGTCTTCACCGACTGAATTGTAATGGCAGTTCTGATTGTCGGAGACGTTGACAAACTTTTGCTCAAGAAAATCAGACTTGGCCAGAAATATTGAACTAGTGATGCAAATCAACATCATTCAATAACTGAAATACCTATATGTGTTTATTTATTTTTAAGTTGAATGTTTTTTATATGGTGGTTTGGCATAGTTTGAATCGTATGTTGTTTTCCCTTAGAATGAATTACTCTTTATTACCGTTAGTTATATTGTAAGTATATTTTTGTAAATACGTTTAGTCAACAGTGTACGACCCAAGTGCTGGGTAAAATCGACCGCCAATATGTGGCCAGTTAAGCACGTACATACGTACGGCAGGAACTTGAAGTGCAACGTCGATGTGTAATGAAAACCAGTGATAAAATTAATAATGCTTCAAGTGAAATGCTAGAAGTAATTACGATTTAGTTAATAGTGTTAATTATAAAAGTAAAAAGTCATGGTTACTAAAACACAAACTGTGTGTAATGTTTAATATATATTTCCTTAATATTTCCTCATTTCATTGAATACCTTAATATTTCCTTAATATCATATTATATTTTGTCATTTCCTAAAATTCTTCACTGCTTAAAGTCATTTTTTGTGGTAGTACGACCCAAGGGATGGATCTTGAAATGGATCTAAATGGATCTTTGAGTTCAAATTAGGACCTACATGAAAGTGTGTGAATTTGAATATGTGGCTCTTGAAAAAAATCGAATAGTTAAAGAATCTTGAATACATATTATATTCTCCACTATATGTAGAATACAGGTGGCTACGTCTCAACTGGTACGATTGTCAACTCGCAACATCCATTTAAAAGCATGTATAGCCTTGAATGTTGCGAGTTGAGAATCTTGTAAGTTAAGAATCGTACCAGTTGAGATGACGTTGAAAAAGCATGAGCCTAAAATGTTGCGAGATGAGAATGGTGAGAGTTAAGAACCGTACCAGTTGAGACGACGTTGAAATAGCACGAGCCTGTAATGTTGCGAGCTAAGAATGGTGCGAGTTGAGAATCGTACCACTTGAGAATGTGGCGAGCTGAGAATCGTTTGCCAGTTGAGACGAATGCGAGTTGAGAATCGTACCACTAGAGAATTGTACCATTGAGACACAACCTTCCAGGTTCTCTCTTTTAGCCCGCTCGAAGGATCCGGACACCTTGACGTGGTGTGGGGGCTTCCGTGACCCCGTGATCTCCAGAGCTGTCGTCGGGAGCTATTTATTTGCTCCCAGCAGGGTCACCCATGGCAATAAGGTCTGGAGTGAGGGTCCACACCAAGTTCAAACCATCTCGGTCGAGTGGAAGACTTGGTGACCGAAGTGTATGGAGGCAGTACTGAACCTTGCGTTTGTATTTGTATTTTATTTGGTTTTCTTGTCACTTCTCTCTTCATTCATCGTCTTCTTTTACTGTATATCATCTTGTCTTACTTTTCTAGTTCTTTCTATCTCGCTCTTTCCATATGCTTGTAACATCCACAAACGTTGACAACTATGGCAAAGTGCACCGACATGAACAAAGGCTCAAAATAACCTCACTGTGGACGCGCTTTAACCCCAACACTAACTAAGTTTTAGATTCTGAAGAAGACAGGGATTAAAAAGTGATCTTGCAGTTCAATAAAAATTATTGTTTTATGCAAATATCTAGTTTGTTGAGACTAGATAAAAGTTTTTAATTGCAAGTGTGTTAAAAAAAGATCAATACTGTAAATTAATCTGACATTAGATTTAATAAAACACTGCAAACAATTAATTGATGACAGTGGCGGCCGGTGACTTGAACAATGGGGGGTGCTGCAGTTAGATAAAAGATATCATACACAAAACTACGAAGCCACAGAACAATGGGTGTAGAGCCTCGAAGGGTGACATTTTCTACGTCTCCAACAAAAACGCAAATTTCCCCGTTCTACATCCACATTTAGATCCGAATATTCATTCATATTATAATAACTCAAGTCAAGTACCATCCGTTAAGCTTGTCAGCGTAGATCGGATGAAGAATACTATCTGAAATTTAATAATGTATTCACGCAAATGGTATGAAGTATTTATTAGCAGAATTAAATCAACTGTAATAAACATATATTACATGGTCTATTAGAATGTATTTTATTGCGTTTGCATAAGTAGTTACGACTTACGATAATGTCATTCGATTGTGACATACAAATTGGAATAATCTTCCATGAGCAAAATGGAAAATGATCTTATAAATTAGGAGCTTTCGTATTTTGCGACAGCCGAAACAAGTGAAATGATACGATAACATGAACGTCCAGGAATGAATGGGGGCATAGTTTATGACATCTAAAAGACAGAGAAGTCAACATATAATCATAATATAATATATTGCATATATATATAATACATTTGCCGAGTGACCGAGTGGCTCGAAACACCCCTCCGTTAGTATAGTAAATGAGTACGAAACTCTATCGAGAGCCGGGAGTCGTGAGTGTGCGGTGTTCCGAGTATTTCAAATTCGGTACTCGGCAGTGGTCGGGCAAGTTCGAGCTTGCCAGAGATACGAGCAATGCAGCACACATTTAGGCTTTAACTCTCGCAATTCTTCCTTCACCGCGCTCTCCCTTGGCCATCCTACTACGATTTGCTTCGCGCAACCAAACATGCAGTACGTAGGATGTACGAAACATTGCCTAGCGTTGCTGCTGCAGGCGTTCAGTGGCGCGTGGTTTTCATGATGCATTCGAAGCCGCGGACGTTTAACTATGATTAATAACGTTTTTGTTTTGCAAATATATTTTTTGAAAACTGTACTTTGTCAACAATAATGGCTTTATATTAAACATACTACGAAATGGAAGAAATGATGTATTCAATGTAAATTGATCAAAAAATAGCATAGCATCCGGCAAACCGTAGGGAGTGCTGCCATTCTGCAGTACTTACACACGAGCCGCCACTGATTGATGAATAATTGATATTTTCAAAAGTGAAAAATGGAAACACTGGCTACATGGGTGGGTATAACGGTGGAAATGGATGAGCGGTAATTAAAGTAATCATACTTACTGATTCTAGTCATAAACCACTGCAAGGCATGCATATTTACATGTAGGTGTACTGTAACTATCATGGTAACTACCTATTAAGGCCTACTGCACAAAACAAGGAGAAACGGAAAAAAGTAACGTAGGCAAAATAGAAAATAAGGTACGCATTTTTATTTACAAGTTAATCCTTCAATAATCCAACTATACAGAACATGGGCGCCGACTTCTGAAAATTCCGACGGGTGCTCTAATTTTCTAGCAAAACATGTCAGAGCCCAATGGGGGTGTGGGGGGTTCGCCCCCCACCCTGCCCAGCAGGGAAGATTATGAAAATTTGTGTTTTTTGTACATCTTTTCTTACTTCAAGAAGACTTTCATAATAACAAAGACATCATAATGGACTTTTTTAAAATTGATTTTGCTACTCCTTCCCCAAGCCCCGCAGCTAGGTATTTTCTTGAAATATGGACATTTTCTAAGTAATTGTAGCGATCTATATACAGTTTTGAAGTCCAATAATTGAACCTTCATGGACATTCTCGAAGTCAGTTTTTCGATCTCCACCAGCAAAGCCCCGCAGGGAATTTTTTGAAATATGTTCATTTTAAAAAAAAAATTGCGATTTACAAGTAGTTTAGGAGTCTGGTGATTGAACCTTCATGGACATTCTCGAATTCTTGAACCTATACCGACAGGTTAGGTAATAATTCAAATATCATTTCAAGTATCTCAATAACTTTGCAAATGTTCCATGTCTAGGTAGCTTAGTTGCTAGCGTTGGTGGATTCGGATCACGATGCGAAAGGTCCTGGTATCGAATACCATTGGGGACTGCTTTTTTTCTGTCGTATTTTGTTTGATATACTCATATGCAATTGTACAAATCCTCAATGGACATGTAGCTCAGAGATAATTCCTTTCTTCACTGGATAAATTTATCACCCTGTGATAACTCTCATTACTGAATTAATCTAATTAAATGTTGAGTGAAATATAACAAAAAAGCAGCTCTGTATGGGATTCGATAGCGAGCCACTCCGGACCACTAACCGAAATCGTCTACGCTAGCCACTCAGCTACATGGACATATGAATTTTGCGAAGTTGTCGAGATACTTGAAGAAGACATTATAAATAAAACTCGACCTGTCGATTGCTCTGCTACCCTGGTAGGAAGACTGGACTGTTGACCAATTTGCTCGAAAACTTTTGTTCGTGGAAAATTGACTCAAGTACCAGGGAAGCAGAATGCCGCAACAGGTATTCCACCTGACTCAAATGAACTCAAATAATCTTTCAAACCTCAGCTCTCCTACCAGAGGAGCAGAATATACCAACAGGTTAGGTAATAATTCAAATATCTTTTCAAGTATCTCAATAACTTTGCAATTGTTCCATGTCTAGGTAGCTTAGTTGCTAGCGTTGGTGGATTCGGATCACGATGCGAAAGGTCCTGGTATCGAATACCATTAGGGACTGCTTTTTTTTTTGTCATATTTTGTTTAATATACTCATGCAATGGTACGAATCCTCAATGGACATTAGCTCAGAGATAATTCCTCTCTTCACTGGATAAATTAATCACACTGTAATAACTCACATTACTGAATTAATCCGAGTAATTGTTGAGTGAAATATGACAAAAAAGCAGCTCTGTATGGGTTTCGTTCACGAGCCTCTCCGAACCACTATCCGAAATCGTCTACGCTAGCCACTCGGCTACCTGGACATACAAATTCGCAAAGTTGTCGAGATACTTGAAGAAGATATTATAAATAAAACTCGACCTGTCTATTGCTCTGCTACCCTGGTAGGAATACTGGACTGTTGACCAATTTGCTCGAAAACTTTTGTTCGTGGAAAATTGACTCAAGTACCAAGGAAGCAGAATACCCCAACAGGTATTCCACCTGACACAAGTAAATTCTCAAATATCTCGATAACTTTCTAGGTAGCTGAGTTGCTAGCGTTGACAGTCTCCGGAAATTGATGTGGAAGGGCTTGATATCGAATACCATGAAGTTTGTTTTTTGTCATATTTTGTTTAACTAGATGCAGTTGTGCTAATCTGTAATGGATATAAGCTTGAGAGAAAAAGCCTTTTTGTCCTAGATAAATTACTCACATTTCAATAATTTACATTACTCAATCAAACTAGGCTACTGAATTAGATTAAATTTAATACCCTGATTTCTAGTTAGTTATAACATATTTCACACTGAATGATGTATTATTAGGATACAATCCCTCAGATATGGAGAACAACACAATAAGTTCATTGTCATTACAGCGCAAGATTGATTGATTTAATGAATTTATGGACAGGAACAACAATACAATTGACAGTACAATTCCAGTTGTATTCACAAATCAAACTCTGTAAAATTGATAACTGGTAAACAGTAAAAATGCATCTATAAGAAGTAAATGGAATCTTTATCAGTTCAAGAAGACTTTCATAATAACAAAGACATCATTATGGACTTTTTGAAAATTGATTTCGCTACTCCTTCCCCAAGCCCCGCAGGGATCTTCTTGAAATATGGTTATTTTCTAAGTAATTGTTGCGATCTACATACAGTTTTGAAGTCCAATAATTGAACCTCCATGGATATTCTCGAAGTTAATTTTTCGATCTCCACCAGCAAAGTCCTGCAGGGAATTTTTTGAAATATGGTCATTTTTTAAAGTGATTTTTGCGATTTACAAGCAGTTTAGGTGTCCTAGATTGAACCATTATGGACATTACCAATTGTTTCAATATTTCAACCATGGACATTTTCGAAGTTATTTTCGCGATTTCTAAATAAATAAATTTTTGGTGGGGTGCAAATGTCGATTGGTCGGCCAGGCGTCCCACCTTGGCCCCCTTTTAAGTTTTAACGACGTCCCTGCTTGAGTATTCGAGAAGTTGTCGAAGCAGATAATATTTAGGAATCTTGAAATATATGTAAAAAATGACAACAAATAAGTTGGTAATATTATTGCCATAATATTGAGTTGGCCATGCAGAGACTTACAAATACAGCAACGAAACTACCACTTATCTTTCGATCACCGCATTATTTTATGTTTCCACTCTTTTTACTCATCTTTGACTACACTCTTGATCCATCATGAGATCCATCAAAACATTTTGCTAAATATTTAACAAATATGCAAATATTTTTCCACTGTGATATTTACTACTGACGCGCACTTCATCCTTATTCGTGACTTCTCAATATGAACATCATTCGACAAATATAATAATGCCCACCTACCAAAAGGACCAAGAGTCGGGAGGGACGAAAACGTCATGAATGAAAACTCAAGTTTTATGCTATACTGAGATTCACGCGAAAAGACATAGACAATATACCTTGAGTTCAAAGCTTTGAGTTAAGAAATACGTGCCTTACAGTATAGTTGAACAAATCGTCAACGCATAGATGGTCAATGTGAGGGTTTATTATACCCTTAAAGAGTGCCAATAAAATGTTCCAGCAACAAGGATGGTTAACATATGTTCATTATAACAATGACTAGTCTATCGGTTCTCTTGAAAAATGTATATTATGACTCTCCCCGGCCCCCTCCCTCCCGGCAATCGAGTAAAGATCAGAAAAGGCTCTAAAATATATTCTACTTATTTCTTGCTAAAGAAATGCTTCTTCAAAACAACAACATTGACATATTATTGATATTGTGGAAGTAAAAATAAAACGTTAAATTTGCCGGAAATTTAATGAAACATACAAATTCGTAATTATATACTGTATATTGGTTGAGCCAAATGCTCTGCACCCCTCGAAAAGATCCGACGGGTGCTCTGGACCCTGAGCACCCACGGAGTCGGCGCCCCTGATACAGAAGCATGGAACACATTGTAATATGTGTATAACATTAATTTTAGAATGTGTTCATTTCTGAATAAACATCAAATACTGAACATTAAATTTTAATGATTATTTGGGCTCATAAATATAATGATACATTGACATTATTAATTGCATATCATTTGTTACTTAAACATCTACATAAATATAGATTTGGACATAAAATGTTTTTTAAGTATAATATTTGACGCTATAGAAGAGGAGACGGATGATAGCAGACCCCAATTCTATAGATTGGTAGCGATGTTTCAGCCGCTTACTGGGGAGTGCCTGGAAGGACTTGAGAGAAATGTTTGGGGAATCCGCATTTAAAAGCTGACCTTGATTTGAAAATGAAGAGTTGGAAGAAAGAAATACTCAAATTAATGGAGGATTGTGCTGTGGAATGGTTTACCTCGGAAAGTATTTTTGAACTGGCCATCAGCAAACAATTTTAGGCAAAGAAAGACAGAAATGAGTTATTAAAATTCAGTCAAGATTTAGAGATTAAGATTTAGTAAATCCTGTACTTCCAAGTTTTTCATCTAGATTTACCAGTTAACTTTTTTAACCATCAATAAGCAGAAAGTTAGTCATAGGGCCTATGCCTATTTAGAAATTGAGAATAATATGAATAATACTAAAGAGAATAGGATAGATAATATAGATGATAAAATGATACATATTTGCTACCAAATGCTAGTGTAATGTTTTACACTTTATTGAATTATATTTCAAAGTAGTTTATCAATAATAAATATACAGTACATACATACATACATGAAAAATGAAAGTGAAAAAGCATAAGTATAATATAAATATACTATCTACTATAACCGGCACATGCAGCGCAGTGGTTAACGCGCTCGCTTCATGTGATGTGGGAGGCGAGGGGAATTTCGAACCTAGTTCGATCCCCGCCGCCGACCATCTTTACAGAGGTTTTTCATGGTTTCCCTCTGTAGTCTAGGCTAATGCCGGGATGGTTCTTACAATAAGTCGGCCATGACCGCTTCCTTCCCACTATCCTTCTCATTACCCAAGAACCTTCATCTCATCATCCCATCATCGCATTGATCATCCATCTGACGCCATTAGATCTCAGTTATCATAACAGTGCGTCGTTAAACCCAATATATATATATAAAAAAAACTATCTACTATAAATATAAAATTCATAGTATGCTTGATTGACTGAACTGAAACTACATTTATTTATAATAAAAAGTCAAGTGTTAATTACAGCATTCAATGCGTGTGGCTCGTCTCTTGACGAACTGCGGTAAGATATAGAGATAATCGAATGCGTGACGCACATCTACGACAAGGTGATGTCAAAGAGAACTAATAAAACTGAAGACTAGCTCTACTTCTGTTACGAGAATACTGTCTACGATATTCCTACATGATGTAGTTTAAGTAATGCTCATGTGGATGAATAAAATACAGATTTATAATTAAACACAATTATACAATTTAGGAAATAATATATACCGTAATGACTTGATAAATAATAAAATTAACTCTCTCAACTAACATTGTTCTGGAACTTTCTGCTTCTGCAACTGTTATTATTGTTGTATGGTCCCATTGAACAATTCCCAATAATTGAATTGGTTCTATCTCACATAATAAGATTGATTTGTCTATCTTCCACACTAATAAGTAAAATATATTGATTATTAATAATTATTATATTTTTACAAATATCCTAAATGTGACTAGCTAATACTAATATAATTTATCTGTAATCACCTGGTAGTTTTTATTACCTCGCTAATATATTCTACAATACGAAAAGAAAATAACTTCGGGAATCCTTTCATCACTGTAGTATCGAGGCTATGAAACACTTTATTACTACTTTGCACCACATAAATCTTGCGATGCATAAATGTAATATTGGAGTTTCTTTGATATGACAATATAAATAGCAATAGTAATATAACTACTGTTATATTCAAATGTATGATAGCCTTGTAAGTTATACAGTCAGCCAAATTAATTTCAATTTAAAACTAATTTAATTGGTTTTGCCATACATTTTTCTTGATGGTGGACTCGACTGGAATCGTATTTTTAATATGGTTCTAATGCTAATCTTAAATCTACTGTGCATTCTTGTACTGTGGGTTGCTCAGAGGTTAACGGGCCTCCACGAACAGACGGCTCGTTGGCTGTCGGGTGCTTTCTCAAACGGTTTCGTTCCGTCGGGGGCTGTATATCGATTTACTTGGTAGTCGAGCAGCACTTGGTACCCGTAAACGTCCTCGCCCAGTTGCTAGAAACACAAGTGTTAAGTTTTAGAATAACGTTTGGCTTGGAATTTAAACGCCATTTCTAGATGATTAATCAGAAAGGTGGAAGTTGTGATTCAACAGTTTGCTAAATAAAATACAGTTATAAATGCTGTTTAAGCTCCAATGTTTGGTTATGTCAAGCCAAATATTGAAGAACTAAGTTTCAACTACATATATAGTGAACATTTTTGGTATAGGTATGATCAATGGAAAAAGAGAATTTTACTGAGATGTAAAGGTAAGCTGCTGGTTTCTCCACATTGTTATTAGAAACCAACTTTCAATTTAGCAATGACTGTATGGTGTGAGTGATTATTCAGCTCAGTCAGCTGAGGCACGCTTCAGAGACTGAAGTGACCGTTGGGCGTGGGTTCGAGTCCCCCATAATAAGGCATGGGTTTATGGAGTATTACGTATTGAATTTACGTAGAGGCTTTTAAGTAATCATTTTCTTTTTTTGTGCTATTCAAATGATTATGTATAGTATCTAGCTATCTATATTTATGTAGTTCTTTGAATGTATCATTATTTCTTTTACTACTTGTTTAATATACTGTAATCACTAATCTACTACTAATTTGTAAATGGTGGTACTGCCACACTCAAGCTTTTAATATTATCTATAAGTTATATTGTAGAATATGTCGTTTGTGTACCGATTTTCTCAAAAGAGGGGGAATTAACACTACTACTACTACTACTACTACTATTCATTGATCATTTACTTATTTATAAATGAAAAAAAATGTATTACTATAAATATTAAGGTACTGCAGAAGTTAATAATGCGGATGATTACATTATTCCAACATGATCGTATGTGAAACCAATTGTGATCTGTTACCTGCGTGAGTGGGCTGGTATTAGTCGTGAATATTCCGGTGAATTGTTTCTCCGTGGCAAGTCGAAGTACTTGTTCTTCAAGGTATTGCATCACTTGAATGTTCTGCTGATATGTCAGCGACTTTTCAGTCGCCATCATGAACCCATGCAGCACGTGGCCAGTTCCTAGAACAAACAGCAAAACATATTCTTTACTTATAAAATGCTAACTTAAACAGTACTCATTGGCACATTTCACAGGATACAAGGGTTGCTTTTTTATTTTTAATTTTTTTATATTGGGTTTAACGACGCACTGTTATGATAACTGAGATCTAATGGCGTCGGATGGATGATTAGTGAGATGATGGGATGATGAGATGAAGGTTCTTGGGTAGTGGGAAGGATAGTGGGAAGGAAGCGGTCATGGCCGACTTATTGTAGGAACCATCCCGGCATTAGCATAGACTACAGAGAGAAACCATGAAAAACCCCTGTAAAGACGGTCGGCGGCGGGGATCGAACTGGGTTCGGAATTCCCCTCGCCTGCCGGATCACATGAAGCGAGCGTGCTAACCACTACGCTGCATGTGCCGGTTACAAGGGTTGCAGTTCGATGTCAAAAAGGGTTGATCAATCACTGTATCATTCAGGAGAGCAAAACATTATCCTTATTTTGTTAGTCTTTTGCAGGGACCCAAACCGAAATTAATAAAGGTTCCGTTCGTAATTTTCTCGAATAAAGGTTCCGGTTCTGGTTCGGGTTCTACGTTTAAAAAGGTTCTGGTTCTGGTTCCGGTTTCATAGTGTGAATAAGGGTTCCGTTTCGGGTTCTACTTGCTAAATAGTTTCATAATTTTTTTTCCTTGCTTGCAGTGGTCGACTCTTTGTTTTGTTTGTCCATTTCCGGGGCCAGATCTTTCCCCTCACACTGGGTCACAAAGTTATAAACATAATGAGTAAATAATGAGTCTGAATCAGGTATTGAGAACCTTTATGGAACCTTTATGGAACCGAAAAAAACCCAAGATTTTTAGAGGTTCCGGTTCCGGTTCTTGAAAATCAATAATAAAGGTTCCGGTTCTGGTTCCGGTTCCCCAAAAATACGGGTTGTTTCGGGTTCTGGTTCCGGTTCGGGTCCCTGGTCTTTTGGTTGTCAGGTTTTTATTTTAGTTATGCGCATGAAGTACCTTGAGGCAGACGTTCATCTCGTATCGGCCCCTCGATGTGTTCTAAGAAGTCAAATACGACGACTAGTTTACTTGTAATCTCGACAATTGGTTCGTCGTGAGCATCGAAATTCAATGCAATGCCAACTGTTTCACCTTCCTGATCGCAAACCACGAAACTAGAAACAAGAATAGAGGACTTAGCACCTATTTTGAAGTAACGTGTGTAAAATCTTAAAAATATTTAGTTCATTCTAAATGATTCGAAAATAAAAAGTGAAATAATGTTATCATCAAAATACATACAATACAAAATTGGCTTCGAGAGGATCAATTGCCATAGGCCTATTACGAAACCATTTATACGGCCAACATATCATTTAATTTTCTGTTCATACTTTAGTGTTACCAATTTATACTCGCGTTTGTTCTTCTGTTTTACCCTTATTACTTTCACATTATTAATTCTTTCTCTAATTTTCTTTAAAATAATGCACTGTTTTTATACATTTTGTTATACTTTGTTATACTTTCACATTATTAATTCTTTCTCTAATTTTCTTTAAAATAATGCACTGTTTTTATACATTTTGTTATACTGTGTCCGTGTGGCAACCGTTTTGGCGGCAGTGTTTTATAAAAAAAAAACTTTCTCTCCCCCCCCCCCCCCCCCCCTAAATACAATACAATCAAGCGCTGGAATTACCAACGTGAGAGTAGCTCTAAGTGGCAGTTTAAAGTTATTATCACCACAGTTAATGATTAGTGCTAACCCATGCTTATTGTTTCCACCAATCAGATGAAGGCTAACTGGACTTTGTAATACCAGACCCAAAAAGTCGAATAACAATTGATTCAATTAAGTATGAGTACTGGTACTGATAGATCTATACCTGAGTTTCTTCTGTACAAGTGGCTCCCAGAGCTTATCGACCAGATCCACGTAGTCCTCCTCGAAGACGTCGGGCCGGAGCCATTGCTCAAGATCCGCCTTCTCGTAGAAACTGCTGGTGATCATCGCCTTGGCAGCTGCTTTATGTGTTTGGTTCAACTGTTTGGCTGAATAACGGTTTGTTGCAGTGATTTGTGTTGTTTGGCTGGTAGTGTCACTGATCTCTTCGTTGTCATCTAATCGCATTCGGCTTACAATCTCGGATAAGTTCTTGGCGGTTATAAAGTCGGTGATGCCTGGAAAACAATTATTATTTTATCTTTTCGTTCATTTACGAACTTTATTAAAACAATATACATTCTACTATGGAATCTTAATTATCAATTATACCATTATATACAATTATATTCATCTGTGTTATTTCAAGTTGTAAAACATTGATATTGCCAAATAAGTATTTTCATACAACGTAACCTCACGCTTTTATTTTCACTAGTGACATATGTCACAAAATGATTTCTGGAGATCTCTGACATGACCATCAAATCCCTCCCCTTCCCCCCCCCCTCCCCACAATCACGCCGTACTGTACGGAACAACACTTTTCATTTAATTATAAAAAAATGAAAAAAATGATTTTTTTATAAAGTTCTAACAGCTGTAGTGCATAATGTATGCATAAAATAAGTATGATGAAAAGAAATATTAAAAATATTATGAAATTTAAACTTTGGATCGTAAATTGCTCCACTACATTAAATTACATTTTTTCTCTTATCGGTTCTGTATATAGCAAAGACTGAAAATTTCTCGTTGGTTGCTTGATTTACTATACGAAGAAATAAAACACGACTCTTACCTATTATGTATCCCTGATCTCTTAGTTTGGTGACGGTGTAAATGGAGTTCAAAGAGTTGCCTCCCAACTCGTAGAAATTAGACTCGATGTTGAGTTTTGATCGAGCACTCTTGCTCAGAACGGAAGCAATGGTTTCAAACAATGTTTGCGCGGCAGCCATGTTTTTATTACTGATTCCGGTGTAGTCTAGTTCAACTTTTTCACCGCCATCACCAGATTCTAATGAAGAAATACAATGTTAAAATGAAAATAATAGTACTCCAAGTCAATATTTGAAGAAGTTTGATTACAATTGAAACCTTTTTTGTCATATTCTTAACATTTTAATTCTTTGATATGAATATTCCAACCTTGTTCAATTTTTTATTTCCAACATTTTAATTATAAATCTATTGATGCAATAATTTGAACTAATAATTGCTAAGAATAGACCATTTGGAGAATGTTTAATTTATATAACTTCTTTGACCATACAACTTATGTTTCAGGAGATGACACTATTACAAGGATCTGTATGATCAGTTTCTTACCGTTCATGTAGCTCTCTTCGTAACTTCGAAGAAGACTTTGTCGGTCAGTTTTTCCGTTGACAAGAAGAGGTATTTTGTCCAATACAATGACTTGCGGCATTTGATAGGTTGCAAGACTTCGTTGTAGTTCAGCTTCTACTTGTAACGATAGCACGTTGTTGTTGGTTGTGACAAAAGCCAGTAAAGCCTGCAAACAAGATTCAAGTCTATAAGTTGTGTGGATTTCATTATGACAAGATATAAAATTCCATCATATTATTATTTATAAAAACATTTTTGTAACAACTGCAATCCCCGAAGGCGTGATATAAATTATATGAGTCGGTTTTCCGAAATCTCAGTTTAGTATTACAGTAATTGGCTAACCAGGGACGTACTGGCAAGTAATAGGCCCACCGGCCAGCACTGAAATTAAGGGCCCACTTTATGGTGACCATTTATTTATTAATTAATAATACACAACCAAATCCAGGACAAGGAAAACAGAAGATTTTTTCTTTATCAATAATTAATAGTTTTTATCGAAGCATTTAAAACATAGCAGTGGCGTAGCTAGGATATTAGGTCGGGGGGGGGGGCAATAATTTTGAAAGGGCATCATGCATATATAATGCATGCATATATTTGATAAACCATTGCATAAACCTTTGCCTACATGATGCCTATAAGCCCCCTTCTGGCCCCGCAGGGAATTTTTCGAAATTATACACTTTCAAAATATGGTTCAACGTGTTTCAGGATGCACAAAATGTATTTTCTTATATAACTAAAGGTGCCCAACTGATATTTGCCCTATGCATGGTCTTTTTGTGTCATTTTAGCGCTCCGGGCAAGGATTCAATAGTGAGCCCCCTAAACTAAGTGTGCAGTGCATAGCAAGGGAGGAGAGAATTAAGCCCCGCAGGGAAATTTTTCGAAATTTCATGTTTTTCAATTCGATTCTACGAGTTTTGGGAACTACACGAAATTTCTAGAATATATAACTGTGGGGGCGCACCGGCCAATGACCGGTGTGGCCTTGTGTGGCCAGTACGTGCCTGTGGTTAACTATATGTGAAGGTAAAAAAAACGTACGTGATAACAAGGGTGATAACAAGTTTATTCGCTAATTGTTGCGTAATTCACTAACTATCAGTTCGTAAAACCGTACCTCAGAACGTGGGACAGCGTGAGAATTAAGTTTGTAATGTGTTGTAATCAGGGACTGAGACCTTTATGTATAAAGGTCCCGGTTGCGGTTATGGTTGTGAACTGAATTTTATAAAGGTCCCGGTTACGGTCCCGGTTACGAAGCAAATTTTATAAAGGTCCTGGTTTCGGTTAAGGTCTTGAAGTGAAATTAATAACGGTCTCGGTCCCGGTTATGGTTATGATGCATATTTTATAAAGGTCTCGGTTACGGTTACGGTTATGAACTGAATTTCATAAAGGTCCCGGTTACAGTCCCGGTTACGAAGCAAATTTATAATGGTCCTGGTTTCGGTTAAGGTCTCTAAGTGAAATTATTTACGGTCCCGGTCCCGGTCCAGGTTATGGTGCAAATTTTATAAAGGTCCCGGTTATGGTTATGTAGCAAACTTTATAAAGGTCCCGATTACTGTTACGAAGGACAGTTTATACAAATCCCGGCTGCTTACCTTGAGTTTTGCGGCACATTCTCCCACTGAGCAAGACGACTCGTCCACAATACGGTATAGTAGTTAAAGTAATTCCGAATCGGGTTACTCTTTTTTTACCCATTCTAAACTCTAAGGCTACTTATTTAATTTTAATGATGATAATTAATTATAATAATACTTGGTGATCACACACGAAATTTGATTGAATACGAATAGATATAATAGTATAATATAAAAGTATAAAAGTAAAAGTATAAAATAAAAAATGTTAGCTTCAGCCCTAACCCCTATCACCTTCACACACGTTTCAACTTTTAGCACAAGTCATTCACCAGAGACGCGCGTACACCGAATGCGTGTTGGGCGTGAGTGACAAAAAGATGCCAAGTAGATGTTTTTCTCACATTTTTCATATTTGTTGAAACATATACACATGAGAGATGAAGGTCCCGGTCAACCGTCTTTCCTATTCCGCATCACTGGCGAACGGAGGGTTCGTGGATACATCTCTCGTGTCAATACAATTATTATATTCTTCTTTTCTCAGGGTTGTGGTTTTGGACTAGGGAATTCCCACAAAATTGTCGTCGGCATAACTTTGACTCGCACTAATCCGACACTAAAATCTTGAGAGGTACTTTCTGTCTCTCGACTACCCCCCCCCCCTCCCCTTTCCCCCCCAAAAGGTTCGGCCTCAACAACCTTGAAACAAAAGAGTTTGTGTTTGAGGGGCTAAAAGTTGAAAAACAAGATGTATTTCCTTTTCTTCAGACTAAGTGTATTTGATGAGACAACTGTTTCAAGCCCTTTTTGGGCCCTTTTTGAGACCCGATATAATATAATATAATAAAGGTTGCTGGTTGTGGTTGTGGTTGTCATCTCCTCAACATAAAGGTTATCGGTTGTGGTTGCGGTTGTGCCCCGAAATAATATCGGTTGTGGTTGTGGTTATGGTTGTACCACACTAATAATAAAGGTTGTGGTTACGGTTGCGGTTGCCCGAAAAATACGGGTTTTTAGCGGTTGCGGTTTCGGTTACGGTTACGGTCTCAGTCCCTTGTTGTAATAGGCCTAATAGTATTTTATTGCTTTGAATTTAATTACATCGTTATGATATACTGTACGTTGGTTGTGAAATTATAATGAATAAATATACATTTAAGCTCAGAAGTGAACGTCTAGTTTATGGTTATTATACCATTATAGTTTATTATGACATTTAGTTATATATAATAGCTATCAAACTAGGGTAGAATTTTCAAGCTGGTCAAAATATTCTTGATTTTCTTGAAAATAACAGAATACAATTGATTCAATCGACTTCATTTGACAACAATATTATTAATTTTTTCAACTTTTGAACTGTGATTTTTTTTTTTTTTTTTTCCCTTTTGGTGACTCTGACAGCGTGGTTATTCCATCACCCTCTTGCAGTGCGCGCTTTATTGACAATTGTTTTAATATTCAAGCGTTTTGCTCTGAAAAGTGGCCATACCAATGACTGTGCCTATTGCTAAGAAGAGGTGGAATTAAGTGTATATTATATAATATATGTATAGTAACCTGATTGACGGCTCCAGCCTTATAGCACAGCACCACTCCCTTGTCGACACCCGTCACCTCGTTGACTGCCTTCTCGACCTCTGACAGGTCAACACGGTGACCTCTGACCTTGACCTGTGAGTCGGTGCGTCCCTCGTACATGAGCGTACCGTTGACCATACAGGCGTAGTCTCCAGTTCGATACAGACGAGCGTAATCTTGAGGAGAGAAATATACAACATGTCAATCTGTCTGCCTACCTGTCTATCTATATTCTAATTAGACACATTGTGTTGATTAGTAACTAGGAAAACGACATATATGCGTTGTTAGACGTGCGGATAGTAATAGTATGGGTAAAAATGGGTAAAAATGGGTAAAAACTGCTTCGAGTGGTACCAATTTAGCACATTTTATGTTTTTTTTTCAAAATGGCTGACCCGATCAAGCTGAAAATTTGAAGAAATGTGTATCAAAATGTAATTCAACTTCACGCAAAATTTCATTTTTTTTGGAAAATAAAATATTTTCTTTTTTTCCGCTGTGTTATTCTAATGGGTATTTTTGAAATTTCTAAAATTCATAAAAAAAAAGTTACCACCCGATAATGCCACAAAACTATACAGATCCAAGTTAGATGAGGAACCATATTGAAACAAAGTTTGAAGTTGATAGTTGTAGCCGTTTGACCTGTGGAGAACCGACAAAAAAACATACAAGAAAAAAACATAAAAACGAACACCAATTTTTTCAGTATGTCAAATTGAATCCTCGCTAAAGCTCGTCCAAAAAAATATTTTAATTTGTATCAATTTCAGTCGATAGCTTTTGTCATTTTCATTCTGAATACTCTGCTTTAATAACTATACGTATCCATATTGGATAATATTTGTGAATAATTTGTATACCTCTGTATACCTTGAAAGTTTTATTGTCTGGTAAGTCATAGAATACTTAAAAAAAATTGATTGCGACTTCAGCTATTGGTTCCTCTGTACTAAATTTAAGCGGGATGAGATTTTTTCACCAGTGATCTTGTTTTAGTGCTCACCAACTAGAAAGCGAATGAAGCATTTTACACAGGATATTATCAAATAATTTAATAGATACATAGATTCATACAGATAAAAGCTATTTTTCCCAAAATTAAAATTGAAATTGACTTGTAAAAGTTATGAAATTAATGTGTACACACCACTTTTACCCCCATCCCCCTCTCTCCCACATATATCAATTTATAAAAAAAAACAATACAGATTAAATTGATAAAATGAATATATATATAACATCAATAATGCATTTCAATCAATGATGTTCTTATTGATGAGGGCACAGGTAGTGCAAAGCCACCAAAATATTGGTCTTATTTTCATATTCCTATTTCTACATTTGCTTTGAGATTAGTGATTACTTATAACTCGAAAGTGAATGAAATATGATTGTAATTTGTAATTGTGTAATTATGTAGCAACAGTCACTTAATTCGGTAACAATAGCTTTCAAGTTGGTAAAAATCCAGCTCAAGGTTGATAAGGGAATGGTGCATTATTAGTAAATTACTTCAAACTACGACTACTTGCACCGTCTTTAGTAGTTGTATGTGCTCATAGATGCATGTAAAACCTATTCATAAATACACGGTTTCCACCATGATTAAACAGTTGTCACTTTCTCTTTCGTTCAACAATCATTTTGATCACGATAATAATCATAATAATAACCAACTAAATCGTACCCCATCCCCTTTACTCATAGAATACACTTTAGGACTCCACTCATACCGCCTTGAAGGTATTACAAATATCTGTGCTTCCCCGTATTAGAATTTTGATACCGTTTGAAAGTTATCATCAAAAAAATGTCAATGCGCTAAATCGACTCCCATGCACTATTAAAGCTGAATTAGGATTGATAGTTAATACTGGAACGTTATTGATCTTTTCTTGGGAGCCCGAGGTGTAATTCCATCTTTTTTTACTAATTTTTTAAAGACATATCTATGACTACCAATAACGTAACGGGATAAGCAACTTGATCATTTCCTTTCGCACCATGCGGGAATCAAAGGGATGCCGTCATACTCAATTTACTGGTAGTATTATATATTGTATCATAAAAGTAATACGTGTAATGCACTCTGTGAATCCAGCTCTTCCCAATTGTATTAAGCAACGTTGGAATACATTTCATTTGAATTAGCCAATCTAAATTTTAAATACGTGTGTAAAAGCATTGGACCCCTAGTCAAGAGCCATACTGCCACATTTACCAATTGATAACTGCATTAATTACTTGACATCTGCGAGAAAGAACAGAAACAATGCAAATACTCAACTATGTACTTTACATTGAAATACGAGCCGAATGCGTACGTTTTGATTTGAAATTGCGAATCTCAAAAATGTACACTTCAGCGCGTCACATTTTTTGCTTCCATCATGGTGAGAAGACGTCCAATGTTGTGAGTATATAACTTACGCCATGTTGCTTATCCCGTTACGTTATTGGTAGTCATAGGACATATGCCATTTCCACCGTCAATTTAGATCACATAGTGACATCAATTTTAAAAGACTCATCCTTCATTCTCCACAATCATCTGTATAATAACTCGTCATAAACGTTACAAAACATTTATTTTATTTATTTCAACTATTTAATCTTCAAACGTATTATTATCATTTGTATTTTTGTTTCAATAACGTTATTTTTTTCAAATTCGTCGACTTTTATACCTAGATATAAGTTAACATACGTAATTTTTGTAATTCAATTGTAATTTTGTATAGATTATCAAGCTGGATCCTTGTGGTCAATCACATTTGTGTGAACAGCTGACAATTAAATTGTTATTCTTCTTTCACAATTTAGTACAAATTTATTTTAACATCGATCTATATTCGTGAGTCTAGGTTAAAATTAGTTCAGTCAATCTTGAATTACAGTTATCGATGAACGAATCAAGTGAGCTATTGAAAAACTTGTTTTCCTCTTCCTTATGTCACAAGTACACAGCGGCCCTTTGTGATTTGTGACTAACTTGAGTGATCGCGTAACCTGACTGTCGTATCTTTAAATATTTCTGAAATTACTTTACCAAAAACTAAGAAATGAATTTTACGCGTCTAGATATTCCTGCATATTCCTACAACAGTATCTCAAGTGATTATCTAACGACAGTTACGAACTATAGGAATAAGAGGCCCCAGGCTTATTACAGGATTTCATGGGCTTACGTCTGGTAACATCATATAAAATATGTAGACTATTTTCGTGTCATAACATTAGACTTGAAACAAGTAGAATGCATAAAATACAACTTGATTATAACACTAAACCTAGTCCTTGGCGACCTTGTGAAGGTCATGGCACAACCCAGCCCTGTTGCCCCAGGATATAGTCAATTTTTAAATGGCGTGTATAAAAGAGAGATCGAAATAAATATCGTTAACATTTTATGATAACTTGAAAATACACCAACGTGGGTAGACCACTTGCTTATCGTGTGTTCAGCCGTCATTAATAGGTCCGGGTTTCGATTCCCGCCATGGTCGATCTTTCTGAAAGAGGTTTATCGTGGTTTCCCCTAGTTTGTTTTAGTTAAGGTGTTGTGGTTCCTCAAGAGCAGGCTACGACCGTTTCCTACCCACTGTCCAAAAAACCTAATAGAATACCTTTCATACAATTTTCTTATCATCTAATTCATCATTAATTGACGACAATGGATCTTATTTATAATTAATCGACGCCAATAGATCTTATTTATCATTACATTGCATTGTCAAACCAATATATAGTTATAAAAAAAATATATAAATAAATACAGAGGAACCAAATAATGGTAGACTGATGCCCCATTGTAGCAAAAGATTCATGTCTGGAAAAAAGAGAGGTGTAAATGGAAAATACAATTTATCTTCCAGTTAAAAGTATCCCGGTATTTCTATTAGACCTCTAACTGGACCATACATTTTTATTTTCGACGAGCTGAACTTCAGACATCGTCTGTATTCATTCATTCATTAATTTATTAATTCATATATCAATTCATTTATTCATCCATTTTTCTATATTTATTCATTGCTCTATATCTATTTAGTCATCCATTTATTTATTTATTAATGATTATTATTTTATTAATTCATGTATTTATTTGTTTTTATAGGTGTATATTTATTAGATGAGCGTAGCGAAGATTTTCATTCCATATACCGAAAAATTTTGGGCTTGGTTTTTATGTTTTTTTTTTTTTTTTTTTTTTTTTTGTTTGTTTTTTGTGTGTAATTTTGTACGCGGCATACAGGTCAGGAAAAAGTTTCAATCAACTCGAAACTTTTTTCCTAAATTGGTGTTATACCAGAATAGGTTGGGATTGTTTTTCAGAAAAATCGGTCGGACGGTTTTTCCGGAAAAAAATTGGAAAGTATGGAAATTCCCCATAAGAATAGGCCAGGGGAGAAATACTTGGATTTTTTTTTTTTCAAAAGCTCTCAAATTTATACTGAATGTGGAAAGATCTATCATACATATTTTATGCGATTTGTGAGACAATCGGATGTGAAATAACGAAGAGAACGCATTTTTAATGTACTTTTTTACACATCAATAAAAGCAATTAAGAAAGCAATTAAGAAACTACTAGGAAAACGCCTTATATGCGTTGTGAGATGAGCTTAGAAGTATGGAAATGTAGAATTAAGAACATTTTGTCAGCTCAATGTACATATACAGGCCATGGATCACTTCAAAGGTTTAAAAACCGCGGCCGTCTGTTGGTATATGGACCTTGGTTTCCAAACAATCAAACCAGTGCCTTCTTCATATACATCACAGATTTTAAACGTTTTAATTTATTGGTGACACTTGTTGCTCATATTTAATAGTTCCTTAATTGCTTTCTTAATTGCTTTTATTGATGTGTAAAAAAGTACCTCAAAAATGCGTTTTCTTCGTTATTTCACATCCGATTGTTCCATAAATCGCTTGAAATAGGTATGATAGATCTTTCCACACTCAGTATAAATTTGAGGGCTTTTGAAAAAAATAAAATTCCAAGTATTTATCCCCTGGCCTATTCTTATGGAGAATTTCCATACTTTCCGATTTTTTTCCGGAAAATCCGTTTGACCGATTTTTCTGAAAAACGATCCCAACCTATTCTGGTATAACACCAATTTGTAAAAAAAGTTTCGAGTTGATTGAAACTTTTTCCTGACCTGTATGCCGCGTACAAAATTACACACAAAAAAATAAAAAATAAAAAACAAACATAAAAACCAAGCCCAAAATTTTTCGGTATATGGAATGAAAATCTTCGCTACGCTCATCTAATTAAATGTGAGCAACAAGTGTCACCAATAAATTAAAACGTTTAAAATCTGTGATGGATATGAAGAAGGCACTGGTTTAATTGTTTGGAAACCAAGGTCCATATACCAACAGACAGCCGCGGTTTTCAAACCTTTGAAGTGATCCATGGCCTGTATATGTACATTGAGCCGACCAAATATTCTTAATTAGATGAGCGTAGCGAAGATTTTCATTCCATATACCGAAAAATTTTGGTCTTTTTTTTTTTTTTTTTTTTTTTTTTTTTTTTTTTTTTGTGTGTAATTTTGTACGCGGCATACAGGTCAGGAAAAAGTCTCAATCAACTCGAAACTTTTTTTACAAATTGGTGTTATACCAGAATAGGTTGGGATTGTTTTTCAGAAAAATCGGTCAAACGGATTTTCCGGAAAAAATCGGAAAGTATGGAAATTCCCCATAAGAATAGGCCAGGGGAGAAATACTTGGAATTTTATTTTTTTCAAAAGCTCTCAAATTTATACTGAGTGTGGAAAGATCTATCATACCTATTTTAAGCGATTTATGGAACAATCGGATGTGAAATAACGAAGAAAACGCATTTTTAAGGTACTTTTTTACACATCAATAAAAGCAATTAAGAAAGCAATTAAGGAACTATTAAATATGAGCAACAAGTGTCACCAATAAATTAAAACGTTTAAAATCTGTGATGTATATGAAGAAGGCACTGGTTTGATTGTTTGGAAACCAAGGTCCATATACCAACAGACGGCCGCGGTTTTTAAACCTTTGAAGTGATCCATGGCCTGTATATGTACATTGAGCTGACAAAATGTTCTTAATTCTACATTTCCATACTTCTAAGCTCATCTCACAACGCATATAAGGCGTTTTCCTAGTTCTACATTTCCATACTTCTAAGCTCATCTCACAACGCATATAAGGCGTTTTCCTAGTATACTACAGCGCACTGTAATGATGGACAAGATCCATTGGCATCGATTAGTGATGAATTAGATGATAATACCAGATGGAAGGTTTCTATTTGTTTTCTTGGATAGATGCATAACCGAGCATAAGTTGTTTAAATTTTTAAATTGTTGTGTTTATATCATAGAGTAAAGAAGTAATTAGATGAGCGTAGCGAAGATTTTCATTCCATATACCGAAAAATTTTGGGCTTGGTTTTTATGTTTTTTTTTTTTTTTTTTTTTTTTTTTTTGTTTGTTTTTTTGTGTGTAATTTTGTACGCGGCATACAGGTCAGGAAAAAGTTTCAATCAACTCGAAACTTTTTTTACAAATTGGTGTTATACCAGAATAGGTTGGGATTGTTTTTCAGAAAAATCGGTCAAACGGATTTTCCGGAAAAAAATCGGAAAGTATGGAAATTCCCCATAAGAATAGGCCAGGGGAGAAATAATTGGAATTTTATTTTTTTCAAAAGCTCTCAAATTTATACTGAGTGTGGAAAGATCTATCATACCTATTTCAAGCGATTTATGGAACAATCGGATGTGAAATAACGAAGAAAACGCATTTTTAAGGTACTTTTTTACACATCAATAAAAGCAATTAAGAAAGCAATTAAGGAACTATTAAATATGAGCAACAAGTGTCACCAATAAATTAAAACGTTTAAAATCTGTGATGTATATGAAGAAGGCACTGGTTTGATTGTTTGGAAACCAAGGTCCATATACCAACAGACGGCCGCGGTTTTTAAACCTTTGAAGTGATCCATGGCCTGTATATGTACATTGAGCTGACAAAATGTTCTTAATTCTACATTTCCATACTTCTAAGCTCATCTCACAACGCATATAAGGCGTTTTCCTAGTTATTAAAATAAGTAAAGTAAGTAGTAAAGTAATTATTAGTTCATGATTTATATACGGGTGAATGGTGAACATCATTATAGTAGGCCTACGTTCTTACGGACCGACCTTGCACGAAATCTACAACAATCCAATTTCATTGATCAAAGATCGAACGCGTTTTATTGTATATCTACTTTCTAAGATAGTTTTTTTGTCAGGCTGCGACCAATCCATTAACACAGTTGTGTTAACAAAAGCGTAGAGGCAAAAAAAGTTGCTGCCAGGGTAATTAAAAAAATATATAAATGATAATGTAGGGCATGATAGTAAATTAATTATCAAGCCCAAGTCATAAAACTATAGATAATTGTCTAAAACACTATAACAAGTTAAATCCTATAATAACACATGAAGCAAGACTTGAACACTAAGACTTGAAGTAGGTAAATATGGATTTATACAAAGAACGACGCGGGATTGGAATTAATTGGAAGAAGATATCAAGAACATAACGAAGATTGGTGATTTAAGAAGAGAGCTAAGAAAAAAATGAAGTATAATTATATCGAGTATGTTTGACTGTAATTTCATTAGGTATAGTAATCATTACCACCTGTTTTATGAACAATCTGTAATGAATAAATAAATATGTAAATATGTAAATATGTAACAAACTGAAGAAAACAGTATTTGAAGGGGAGAGTGTCAAATAAAATGTTCAGAAAGAGAATCCAGGAAGAAGAGAGATAATATAACATTATTATTATCACATGACAGAGTGAAACTTTTCCCATCCCATCGTCAACCAATTGAAATAGTGCTGTTTATCGTTTTATGCCAAGTCTACATGTTATAACTTATTTATAATATCTTGGGTGTTTTCGTTTTCGTAGACGTGTTTCTTATATGAATGTAGGTAGTTCGTTAGGGCCATCACCACCGCATCATACAGTATGCATTTGTGATTAATATTGAATAGATGAATGAAAAAAAAGACGAAAGTTAGCGTAGGTCTTCCAAACTATACACAACTTATCACCGCTCGAAAGCTAAGTAAACACAAGGAGGCTGGGAAGTTGGAATCGGGAATCTATAAGCTGGAGTGGTCCTATATTATGCCTTTTAGTTTTACATTGTTGCAAGTGAAACAACTTTTCAGCTGTCTGCCAATTCATGGTGTAGATTATTAATGTTGAGTGATATTCACATGTTATTTATATATTGATTTTCTAAAAATAATTTGATTATATTGAATATACATATTTATACGCTATATATATATATATATATATATATATATATATATATATATATATATATATATATATATATATAAATGTACCAGTATATATATTTGTATCTACTAAAAAAGGTCATTTACCAATATAACAGAAACAAGAAAAAATACGTTGTGGTGCCATTTTTAGTATAGTAATAATATTTTCCAGGACGAGGTTTACGATAAGAAACATAACAGCATCTTTAAAAACATTAAATTCTCAAAGTTACATCGAGATGATGTAACTAGCAAAGATTAAAATTCATTTATTCATTGATTTATTTATTATGGAAGACGACGTTCTTCTTATCAATTTTAGTGTCAATGATTCGAATCCATAGAAATGATACATTTTCAGAATTTTACGAATTAAATTTATCAATCTCTCTTGTATATTTGATTCCAGTTACAAGTGTACCATAAACTATGTGAAGCATATCAATATACTTCAATCTGTACTAATTTGAACATTGTTTTACCTGGATCAACTGCCAGCGGGTTCGATACAAAGCGGTCAGGATCGCGGCCATTGACGTATCCCTCGGCCAGATTGAGTCCAGACACAAACAGTTCTCCCACGTCCCCGGCAACGACTGGCCTGAACTGACGGTCCATCAGATACACGACTGTGTTGTCCAATGGGCGACCTGGAAGATAAATACACAACTTCGATTGGTTGTTGATCGAAAGAAATGTGTCGTAGTGGCGCCATGTTAAACTGATCCAAATACACTGGTGGAGGAGCCGTGTATTATGAAATGATTCAATTGAGGAAATCTGAGCTTGGGTTGAATTTCTTTATTTATTTTTTCTTTATTCTTGAATATAATGTCAATTGAGAACACTTGACTTTTGAGAAAATTTCAATTAAAAATGTGAGAAAATAATTACGTGTAGCTCAGTGAACTAAGGCACCGCTTTGGGAAACTGAAGTCAGGTCGCTGGACGTGGAAGTATGAAGTTTTTGTAAACGTCATTATACCTATCATCATTTCATAGTTTATTATCACCTCTTTCGTAACCCCAAATAACCCAGCTGTTGGTCAGACAATCAATATAGGTCTATCAGTCATGAAGAAAACAATAATCAACACCATCGTGACAAGTTAGGTACACCCAAATCATTTTCGAGGTCTCTAACAAGTCCAAGAATCAATAAATTTGCCACGCAAATTGCTCAAGTTGAAGAGGAGTAAGTACTTGCCTATCGGTATTCTCTCCTCCTTGGATAACGCCTCTCCCATCACGTGATACGTGACGTCACCCATGACCTCTGTGCTGCCGTAGAAGTTGCAGAGAACATGACTGCCCGGTGGGAAACGTTCGAAGAATTGTGTGGCAAGTTCAGTAGCAAGTGGCTCGCCGCTGCATACCCATACTTTGAGGTGTTGCAGATGTTGCTGGGCAACAGCTTTACGTCCGCTATCCTGGAGGTTCAGGTACAGGAGGATGGACCGTAAC
The DNA here is from genome assembly GCA_907164805.1 of Brachyptera putata. NCBI lineage: Eukaryota > Metazoa > Arthropoda > Insecta > Plecoptera > Taeniopterygidae > Brachyptera > Brachyptera putata. The sequence goes on from OU015467.1 coordinate 6,332,707, forward strand.
AGAGACGGGACCAGGACGAGTCGTTCAATCTGGAACAAGATCACAATCATGGTTAAATGCTCATTCACGATTGACGTAAGAAGTAAACTTAAGTTTTAGCCGTAGCTTTAGCAATGTTTGGTTGGTCGCATTCCATGCAACCATTCACGATAAATTTAGCCGCAGAAATAAATGTAGGCGTAACGTAGAAGTTTGCAAACTCCAAACTTCTACGGCTACGTCTAAATCTAGACGTAGAATTCTACCAATCAGAGGCTGAGAAACTCCGAGATCGTCCGAACATCGTCTACCAGGTACCGAGATCGTCCGAACAACTCCGAGATCGTCTTTGACACGGAATTTCATTGGTTGATTTACTTTGGATTCAGCACTAAATCAAGTAGTCATGAACAGTGACATTGCGGTCCAAGTTTACGTCATAGAGGTACACCCTAAAGTTACGCTAAATCTTTAATCGTGAATGAGCCTTAAGGCTTTTTTAACGACACCACAAACAGCTAGATTATTGGGGGTACGAATGTGTAGGTGATCATGGATCTGTGAAGTGATAATTAGTGAGTGAATTGATTTTTTTGAGAATTTATTCGATCGTTAGATCTTCAGAACAATAAAATAACTGCATCTCAAACCGTTTACGCTGGAGTGCGTCTAGAAGTTTTTGTTGGTCTTGATTTCAGGACCTACTTCATCTATGAAGAAAGTGATCGAACAGTGTTTTATTTATTAAAACAAGATGCCAAAAATAATAAACAATCAAGCCCACAGATTCAACTGATTCCTCAATTTTTTCCATAGTGAGAGGGACATAGTATGTAATCTATACAAAAAAATAAAAACATTTGTACTAAAATTGATCTTTCTGGACATTTTTAGGAATTTTGAATTCCTTTTAAAACTCGATTGAAATGTACACAGTAGAAAAAAGCGTATATATTTTCCCTATGAATGCTTGTGATAGTATTTACCCTGTGATGTTCCAGAGTTCTGACAAGTCTTTCGGGGTCACGCGTCACGTCACCAGGGACTACGAGGACCGCGCGTGCTTGGAGCAGGGGTCCCCACAGCTCCGACACCGAGTCGACGAACGTCAGGGCTGTCTTGAACACGCACACGTGCTCTTGCGACCCGTAAGGGAAAACACGCCATTGCCAGCGCAGGCGGTTGAGTAGAACTCGATGCGGCAGACGAACGCCTGAATACAAGAATATCGTTTCTTATTGATACACTATTTTAGTAATTGAACATTCTTTAATCACCTACTAAAACATATGAACTATGATACTATATTGAGCGTTGTGCGAATAGTTTCAGTTTGTTTAGTAATTATTTGATTAATTGAGAAATGTTTATGTATCTAATTTGAAAAACCAAATTTTGAAGGTACAGTATTATTATTATTTGTATTATTATTATTATGTCCAACATTGTATGTTAATGTATGTAAACCCACAGATAAGCCTGTGTCAGGCTTTGTGGATACTTGTGAACGTGTCCATACATAATATTAGGAAATAATAAAAGCAATTTCAATTTCAAGAAAGAATTTTTAATGTGGCTTCGTAAGAACGACGGAAAGAAACATTTCACGTCCAAATTTAGAAATATTCATATTTAATGATCAATTTGAATAGAACTCTAGGATGTGATATCACTATACGCCTACTGTTCCGGATAAGATTGAAAATTATTGCTATTTAATAACTGAAAAATTCCATTATGTACCGCTAGCTATGTTAATTACTAATAATGTCCTACGCACTTATGAGAAGCTATAAAAGTAGCATTATCTGCGGAATGATAGATAAATATAGATATTATATTTATCTATCGTGAGAATAGTGTTATTATTAGGCATACGATGAAATAGGGCGAGGTCCAGTCTGACGACTGCTGTTCACTTAACCGTAGCTAACGATAAATTTAAAGAAAACCATTAATAATATTTATAATTGAAACTTGAGAAATAATAAAAATATTTGACCTATATTCATAGAATTTATAACATTAAACGATCTAATGATTTTCAAGCCTATAATTTCTATATCGTTAAAATAAATAAAATGTGCAGGTAAGGAAATGATTAGACCTAGTGTTAAAATTTACATAATATCCAAGTGTTTGGATATTTTACTATTATAGGCCTACTATTATTACACAATTATGTTGCGGTGTAGCTCAAAACATACCGTAATTAAATTCTGACAATGTTTACGTTCAAACGAGAATAATTATGATGTCTCACACACATTTCTACCCTGATATATTGCAGTGCATATTTCTTATTCTGGATTTACTCGTTTATTAAGTCAGTTTTTAGAGTTGTTTTTAGAGTGGCGAAATTTCGAGTGGCGAACACCGACATAATACGTGCCTCCGGCCCCGTGCTGCAACTTTTCGTCCTTGATTGACTTCTTGGAGAACAATTATTTTAATACAACGTTATGACGTTATTTTCAAACATATACCTTCGTGAAGTGGCCCCCACTCGCACGTGGTAGCCAGAAAATTCATAAGTAATTCATCCTAATTCCAGGCTGTATATGTCTACTCAAAACGCGGATGTGTTCGTGGATATTTTTTACTGCAAAAAATCTATCCTTATTTCATAAATAGGCCTATATATATATATATATATATATATACATATGTATGTATGTATATATTTATACGCACGTATATACGTAGGACTATATATCCGTATCTATCTACGGTTTTATATTTATTGAAAAACGTTGGAGACAATGATGTACCAAGTTACCAGTAGACGGATATCTATAGGAGGCTGCCAATAGGGTCCAGAATCTCTAATGGGCACTTTTTTCTAGGTACTATGAAAGTCGATCATTTTAATATAATAAAAGCACAAAAACGATGGCCTATATAGCATGCCATATAGGCCATACAGACTGAGAATACGCTTATTTAAAAGAATTTTACCATACCGATCCCAGTATGAGAGAATGTCATTTATTTGACGGCTGTCCGCAAAGCGGGATACCAAGATGGTACAGCGTAATAAGATCAATACATATAAGTACAATAGTTTTACAAAAGTGATACAGAATTGATTTAAAAAATCATGAAATATTATAAAACTAATTTTAATTAAGGGTATATAAAAAAAGTATGAAAATGGAAGAAGGTATTGAAAAAAGATGGCATTTTAAGATTATTAAAAAGATTGAAATTATTATACCTATCCCATAGAGTAGTTAGCGATGTACCGTACCATAACTTGTGGTAACATGATATAGGCTGTTGAGAGACAATTCGTGCAATTCGTGCAGAAGGAGGATATTCGTTTACCTTTAGGAATGCCGGTACTACCGGAAGTGTAAAGTACCAGGGCTAGTGAAGTGTCTCTTCCGGTGAATGTGTCTTGATCAGGTATTGAGTCTCCGGACAAGTCCTTGGCCTCTTTCATCATCTCGCGGTAAGACACTGCAATGTTGCAGAGACCGTGGACTTCGGAGTCCTCTGGAAGATGCACACATTCACAAAATCTACATTATTATACAGGTACTATAAGAAATAGTAAATAAACATTACAAGTTATTATATATAACTGGTATTTGAAGTTTCTTGGATCGATTCAAAAGCTCTTTCGTTATGATATTCAAAGACTGGTAGCATAGACCAAAGACATTCCTTATCTTTATGCATTTGGTAATATATTTGTATAAGCCGTCATCGTGGCTCAGTTAACTATCGCTAGTGGTAGAAACTGAAGTCACCGTTGGGCGTGGGTTTGAGTCTCGCATAATGCATGGGTTTTTGAAAGACGTCCTTTCACATATCATTACTTCATTGTTTCATATCACCTGCTCATTCGTACCCCCGTATAACCTAGCTGTTGGTGGGGTCGTTAAGCAGCATTAGGAGAAAAAACATATGTATATCTTTGGAAGTATATCCTTGGTCCATGACTACCCTGATCTAAAAATAAATCTAACATTATGAATAGGATATACAATGGAATTCTAGCAGGGCGCCGCCCAACTATAAATGTCAGAGACGATAAATGTCTCATGATTGGAATTGATGTAGGCTTACCTAAGGCGCAGAGAGAGAGAGAGAGAGAGAGAGATAGAGAGAGAGAGAGAGAGAGAGAGAGAGAGAGAGAGGTGTGAAAGCGCGACACTATTTTCTGCTTCTATCTTTTCAAAGCTCTATTTCATTTCATAAGTCAGCTGTGTACCATAAATTTATAATTCTTTCTAGAACTTGTCATTTGAATCTGCATAATGATTGAAATTATTTAGAATGTGTATTGAAGCATAAAGTAGTAGAGACGTTTTCAACTATTTTATTAAGACCCAGTTTAGCGAACTGATACTTAGTGGATTAAGAGCCGGTTATACCAAGTGATGAGTAAATATCAATTAGGTAACCATTACTTAAGGTACAAAAATAGCATATGAACCAAGGGTTAATTTGCTAATTTTTGCTTAATTCACTAATCTTCACTTGGTACAACTGGCTCTAAGCAAGTTAGCGGATTAACTTGTTATCACACTTGGTATGTGTATACTATTTTCGTACCTTAATTAATAGTTAGCTGATTGACACTTGACTAAGAGTTGGTACAACCAACTTTCAAGAGAACGTAGATAATTAATACTTTTAAAATGAGTATGTGTCTGGGTTTATCAGAAATAGCACTTTTCAATATACTGTGGGCATATCGAAGGATCGTAAACTTCATACGAACCTTGAACGACACACTCATGTTCAATACTAACGACGCTTCTCCTGGTAGAACTTGTTTTAGGTTATTGACACTATCAACGCCTAGAATATATAATTCTCTAAAATCCTTGAGATTTGTTTTGTTTATTATGACTGAGTGAAGTTAACAACAACGTAATAGTTATTAGACGAGATTTAGCGAAGATTCAATTTGACACAATGAAAAAAATTGGTGTTCGTTTTCAGGTTTTTTGTACAAATGGGTAAAAACTGCTTCGAGTGGTACCAATTTAGCACATTTTATGTTTTTTCTTCAAAATGGCTGAACCGATCAAGCTGAAAATTTCCAGAAATGTGTATCAAAATGTAATTCAACTTCACGCAAAATTTCATTTTTTTGGAAAATATATATATTTTTTCCCGCTTTGTTATTCTAATGGGTATTTTTGAAATTTCTAAAATTCATAAAAAAAAGTTACCACCCGATAATGCCACAAAACTATACAGATCTAAGTTAGATGAGGAACCATATTGACCAGCACATTTAGCGCAGTGGTTAGCACGCTCGCTTCTTGTGATCTGGTAGGCGTTGGGAACTTCGGACCCAGTTCGATCCCCGCCGCCGACCATCTTTACAGGGGTTTTTCGTGGTTTCCCTCTGTAGTCTAGGCTAATGCCGGGATGGCTCGCACAATAAGTCGGCCACGACCGCTTCCTTCCCACTATCCTTCCCATTAACCAGGAAACCTTCATCTCATCATCCCATCACCCCATTAATCATCCATCCGACGCCAATAGACCTTCGCTGTCATTACAGTGCGTCGTTAAAAAAAACCCAATATAAAAGGAACCATATTGAAAAAAAAAAGTTTGAAGTTGATAGCTGTAGCCGTTTGGCCTGTGGAGAACCGACAAAAAAACATAAAAACGAACACCAATTTTTTCAGTATGTCAAATTGAATCCTCGCTAAAGCTCGTCTGATCAGCTCTGACCAAGAAAGGTTACGCTCTAGCCTTACCCGAGTCAGTGATGACCATGACGGGCTGTGCCTCCTTCAGGATATGCAGGACGCGTGTTTTGGGAAAAGTCGGGTCGAGCGGAAGATAAGCAGCTCCGGTCTTCCATGTGGCCAACAGTGTTGTAATCAGCCGCTCACTGGGCACCATGCTCACTGCTATGACGTAGTCGCCGTCACTGTTGCTTTTCGCACCTTAAACATACACAGCACGTTGTAACATATTTGTGAGATATTTGTATATTTGTAACATGATTATAAGTTTTATATTTTTGTGATGGATGATAGATGATGATACATAATAGGTCTAAGAGAAGCAAGTGATATTAAAAATAACTAGGAAAACGCCATATATGCGTTGTTAGACAAGCGGACATTCAAGTTATAAATGGGTAGAACCTGCCTCGAGTGGTACCAATTTAGCACATTTTATGTTTTTTCTTCAAAATGGCTGACCCGATCAAGTTGAACATTTCCAGAAATGTGTATCAAAATGTAATTCAGCTTCACGCAAAATTTCATTTTTTTGGAAAATAAAAATATTTTCTTTTTTCTGGGTATTTTTTAAATTTATAAAATTCGTGAAAAAAGTCACTACCCAATACTGCCACAAAACTATACAGATATAAGTTAGATGAGGAACCATATTGGAAAAAGTTTGAAGTTGATAACTGTAGCCGTTTGATCTGTGGAGAACCGACAAAAAACATGAAAAAAAGAAGAAAAAAATTTAACACCAATTTTTTTCAGTATGTCAAATTGAATCCTCGCTAAAGCTCGTCTAAAAATGGACAGCAGTAAATGGACATCTAGTCTATTTTGTGTTATTTTGTACTCTATCCATGAGTTTCCTCCAACCTGTAGTCACCTCATTATTTCTCATATCACTAGCTTCTCTTACTATGTATCTGTCATCCATCTCTCACATCATTCACCACATAAGTATAGTCTTCAAATCCAGTCCTACTTTCCAATTATCCTTATAACATGATTTTATCGTCACTTCAAAATTGGTTTTTCGAAATGTTTTCCCTCTATGGTAATCAAACGGGTATTTATTTAAAATTTGAAACGGTTTCAAAATACCCAATTTTACCATTCTTATTCAGGTGAGGTCGGATGCCTCGTTGATTAGTCTAGAAAAACACATGAAAAAAGTGCTCCAAGAGTCGCATGAAGGACGTCTGGTACGCTCATCTAGTTGCATTGCTACCATTCTGTCATTTTGTTCATGTTTTGTGCATTTGTTCAGTCACAAAGGTTTTCAAATGGATTTATCTTTTATCCTTTTTTTTCCGTGATCGCGTGGGAATTGAAACAATTAGATGTAAACACGAGTAATAAAGTCAGAATAAGCAGTTTATAATCAGATCTATTATCAGTTTATTCTTCATTAGTTTATTATTTTCAACCTGCTATACAATGAATCCAGAAAAATCTGCTTTAAACCAGTTTTTTAGTAGACAACCCATGCCTCTTTACATCTCTATATCGAAGGTGCGGTCCTTGTAACAACATTTGCATGCAATAAGCCTCATACATACTTAAAGATGCTTTTTTATGTTGTTTTCAAGCGAAATGCTTCTTCGGCCTTCGAGTTTTTTTCTCATGGACGAAACCAGGATTTTTGAGTCGGTGGCAAAGTGAGGGGCTGGGGCGGGGCTGAGGCACTTTTTAAAAATAATCTACCATTTATTCATCAACAACACATGAACTTGGTCGTATATTTGCAGAATTTATAAGCTTAAGCTTTTTAATGTCGTAAATTATTTAAAAAATGTATTCATATAAAATACATATATAATCGATACATATATGCATTCATAACTTTAATCTGATTTAGTGTGAAATAATCCGAGCATTTCCATGTTGGGTGTTGAGTTTACGAGCTTGGTCGTATATACGTCTTTGGAGAGATCTTTTACGTTAGATGAAATCGCAAGAGATGTAGGTCGGTCATAGGGTACATGCATACTGCCCAACCTAGTACACACTAATGCTAAGGCAACCGATAAAGCATATTTGTCAATTTTTAACTTTTTTGTTCCTTATTTTCTTTTTTAATGCTGCTTAACGACCCCGAATGCGACGGTACGATTGCGACGTTAACGACGGTACGAATGAGCGGGTGATAATGAAACGATGAAGTGATGATAGGTGAAAGGACGTCTACAAAAACCCATGCCTTATGCAGGACTCGAACCCACGCCCAACGGTGACTTCACTTACTACCGCTTGCGATAAATGACTCGGCTTTTTTGTTCCTATTTGTGTTCCGTAGATAAACGAAAGCCTTAACGTGTCACTCATGCCTCTAACTCGCATCTTACTCGAAGATTTGTAAATTTGAGATGCAATCGATTGTACCACCTTTAGAAAAACAATTTCGGAATTTTGGAATTTCTGAAACCCTTCCAAACCAGTTTGTTGCCGCTCTTTTAATTTACTTTCGATCAGAATGAAAGTGTAAAATCACAAAAATGTCACTTTGAATGAAAAAATAATGTTGAGGACATATTTTCAAGTATAGCTAGAACTAAATCGCGTACACTCAATTGGACTTATATAGTTCTAGTCAATATATTGCGATAAGTGTTTTTGAAATATTACACGCTATTTAAGCTTAAACTCTTTCAACTCTTTCAATAAATAAATTTCAATCAATAAATTTTTAACTCTTCCAATAGTATTCAGAAGTAACTTTATAATTGAGTTCGTTTGAAACAAAAATAAACCACGTTCAACATGAAGCTACGTCCGTGTTCATTTAAGTGAATAGAAATAATTGCTAGAAGACAGAAGTATTATATTTGATTGTATCCAAATTCAGTGGTGTATTCGGGCCAGGGCGGGCCGAGGCGGCGCCCTGGTACTTTAATTTTGGGGCAGGGCGCGCCTCGGTACCTTTACCTTGAAAACCATATTTGAAGACATATGAAGCTTACTTGAACCAGCTTACTTGTGAACGCACAATGTTAAGAATGATGCATCCTGATAGATGGAATCTGCCAATATTTTTTTGCAACGTCAGACTTCACAATAATGATAGAATCTTGTAATGTAGTGTAGAGTCAGTTTGTAACATTTTTGTGGAAACGCACAATCGCAACATGCATTGACCATGATGACCCGCGGAGGATCAAGCTGCGAGAGATTCTCTGTGGTGATTACTTTAGATGCAAAGGTAAAACACATCATTTTTATTTTATACTTGAATTAGAATCTCCTAAAACTGACATTGTGGGATGTTACGGCTCACAAATCCCCCCCCCCCCCCTCCACCGACGAGTTGGGAAGAATGGATTTTTTCAGTTATCACCGACCTGGTACTTTTATTTTTACTAATACACCACTGTATACAATAGCGATTTAATAGAAATATTTTATTTGAGAACAAGTGGATCCTTTAATCCAACGGTATTGCCGGGTTAGGGGGTGGCAATCACCAAAATATCCTGGGATAATCTCTTGCGATTTCCATGTATGCGCTATAAAATAATGGTATGATATAATATGAAACAAGACAATACAGTATATAAAAATATAATATGACATTCTATATTATATGCCACTATAGACAACATTGAAACATTATGAAAATTAAGTGATGTGGTTCAATTTATATTTAAATGAGCAGTGGCAAATTAAGACCCTGATCATATAATGCGAACATTAGCAAGTGATAAAAATGTAATTATTTCCGTATATTATACGGAACTCTGTACAACATGCCTCCGGTGTTCTTAACGTCTATACGATAATTGCTCACTTATACATGTTATTACATATATTGTTGACCAATTAGCGAGGACACAAAACAAAGGTTAATAGAACCGAGAAGAACAAGGAGAGAAAGAGAAAAGAGAGAGGAGAGCAATAACCTCCAACCTCTATGGACTGATGACAATATTCTATTAATACACATCCTTCCTTGTGTATTTCCGAGGATATATATATATATATATATATATATATATATATATATATATATATATATATATATATATATATATAATAACCTTCAACCTCTATGGACTGATGACAATATTCTATTAATACACATCCTTCCTTGTGTATTTCCGAGGATATATATATATATATATATATATATATAATAACCTCCAACCTCTATGGACTGATGACAATATTCTATTAATATACACATCCTTCCTTGTGTATTTCCGAGGATATATATATATATATATCCTCGGAAATACACAAGGAAGGATGTGTATTAATAGAATATTGCCATCAGTACATAGAGGTTGGAGGTTATTATATATATATATATATATATATATATATATATATATATATATATATATATATATATATATATATATTTAATATTGCTTAACGACCCCATCAACAGCTAGGTAATACGGGGGTACGAATGAGCAGATGATAATGAAACGATGAAGTGATGATAGGTGAAAGGACGTTTACAAAACCCATGCCTTATGCGGGACTCGAACCAACGCCCAACGGTGACTTCAGTTAATACCACTAGCGATAATTGACTCAGCCACCGGGGCGGCTAGGAGGATATAGTTTGACCATGATGATTGGTATCCATTTGAGCGTCTTCTTTTGTGAGTTTATATTATAAGGGGCTGAAACTAGATTTCAACGAATAATGACCACCGTTGGGCGTGGGTTCGAGTCCCACACACGGCATGGGTTTTGTAAATGTCCTTTCACCTATCATCACTTCATCGTTCATTATCATCCGCTCATTCGTACCCCCGTATAACCTAGCTGTTGGTGAGGTCGTTAAGCAGCATTAAAAAAAAGGAGTAAAGAAGTAAAACCAGAGAATCCTTACCAATAGTGTGCGCGCGACGCAGAATACTCCTTGCCAGACTACTTGAAAGTTGGTCCAGCTTTTCGTATGTGAGATTACCATCTTGTGAGATGACGGCGGTTGCTTCGGCTGCTCCTTTGGACACCCCTAACTCAAAAAGGCGATGCAACAGGTGCGGCTCATCCTCTGGGTGAGGTAGTGCATGCGAATCCCCACGCAATACCGATAACTTGGGGATCGAACCCATTATCTAGCTGGAAAAAGAGAAAAAATATTGGTAATCTACACATGTATGGAGAAACGAACGCCGACTTTCTTAGACCAGTCAACTAAAGCACGGCTTTGATATTGAAGTCACCGTTGGGCGTGAATTTGAGTCCCTCATAAGGCATGAGCTTTTGAAACTTTCTATTAATTATCATTATCATCACAGGTTCTCTTTCGTTTTCGTATAGACATACGAATTACCAAGGAGAGATAATATGCACACACACATACACATGTATATACACATACACATTCATGGCCCTGGATTTAGTTTAGGGATAAGCAAAATGATCAAATGAAAGGGGCGGAAAAATTGAATATAAAACTACTTTTAATTTAACTGAATGACATAATGACATAACTGATGACTTGATATAGGTATGCAATCGCAATGATGACTAAAAAATAGCGAAAGTCGATAATATGTGAGATCACAATCGATTATTCCTTCCAAACGTGGTTCCAATTTACCAGACCACCCTGAAATATAGCATGATGATGATAAAAAAACTAATTAAAATGATCCTTGATTAACATGACGACTTTGTACGTTTCATCAGACGTTGATAGTACATGGCGAAAGACAATCAAGATTTTTCAATCTATGCTTGTTAATTAAGTAGGTATAAGTTATAGTGTTTTATATACCAAGGCCTATATAATATATATATAAATATATATATATATATATATATATATATATATATATATATATATATATATATATATATATATATATATATATATAATATATAATATAGATAATGGGAACGCTATAGCTTTCTTACGCTTTCTTTATTATAGCTTTGTTACATTTATTCATATAGGAACAATGCACTACTTGATAACTAAATTCATCGGTACCGCGAAGAATGGTGAATGAGATGTTGGATCACCTTGATCATATAAAATGAACTTTATCCGATGCCAATGGGTCTAGGAAGCCGTGAATTTAACAATACAATATTTTTCCACTAATATTTCTATATTTTCCATTAATAAGAAACATGTATTAAATTATTTTAATCGAAACGGCTGGTCCGAATTACACGTCAATTGTTATTAATGTGTATTATTTCTGTGTTCACATTTGAGGAAAATTTGGATTATATTGGAGAGATTTTATTTTTCAATTTTTTTCCGCCCAGCCTAATCTTATGGGGTTTTTAGAAACTTTGAAATAATGTTCCTCAAAAATGGTCCAACCGATTTGACCCCAAAACTATAAAGTTCTAAGTTGGATAAGTTTGCGTATATAAAAAAAGTTTCATGTCAATCGGTCAAACCCTGCGACCTGTGCAGTGCCCACAAACAAAAAAACAAAAAAAAAACACGCAGACAAAGCTCGGTAAGAGTTGCATGGAAATCTGCGCTAACGCTCATCTAACAAAGTTATATACAAATTCTATTGAGGACTTCTGGGTTGAACTTCTGGGTTGGGTTAAGCAAGAGAAGCGAAAGCTATTTCATCGAATTCACGAAAATGTTGATAGTATCTCACAATGTACAGGTAATGGTGCCGTACATAACTCATTAGTATAGTTAGATCCCGGCGCGGATATGCCACAGATCATGCAACTTCTTCAAGTGAAGTTATAGCCTTGCTTTATAGAGTATTAAACTTTGAATATAGTGTTTAGATTTAAGCGTGATTTATTTTCCATTAAAAGGATTAAACTCGTTGATTAGCTTTGATAGACAAGTTAATTTAAATCCTCTTTTTAATTATAGGATTAATACTAATCTTTTAATTAACGCTTCTGTACATTTTGAAACTTATCCTATACTTTAATAACATGCATGTGACGGCGTATCTGATCTGTAGATTATTATCACACCATGATACTAATAATAATCGTGCATATGATTATTTTGCCTTCAATATTATTGCAGCAGCAAAACATGATAAAATAAATAATTTTCTTCATGTTTTGTACTCACACAGATACGCTTAGTTATTTATTAGACGAGCTTTAGCGAGGATTCAATTTGACATACTGAAAAAATTGGTGTTCGTTTTTATGTTTGTTTGTCGGTTCTCCACAGGTCAAACGGCTACAGCTATCATCTTCAAACTTTTTTTCAATATGGTTCCTTATCTAAATTAGATCTGTATAGTTTTGTGGCATTATCGGATGATAACTTTCATTTTTATGAATTTTAGAAATTTCAAAAATACCCATTAGAAAAAAACAGCGGAAAAAAAAGAAAATATTTTTATTTTCCCAAAAAATGAAATTTTTCGTGGAGTTGAATAACATTTTGATAGACATTTCTGGAGATTTTCAACTTGATCGGGTCAGCCATTTCGAAGAAAAAACATAAAATGTGGTAAATTGGTACCACTCGAAGCAGTTTTTACCCATTTTTACCCATACTATTACATTCGCTCGTCTAACAACGCATATATGCCGTTTTCCTAGTCATAATAAATAATGGCGCATGTCACGTAGTAAATAAAACAAAGATATTCTACTGGCATGCATCTCAACTTCGATCAACACAGAGTGGAGAAGTTTACAGGTGTATTGTTGAACGACCTTAGCAGTTAGTTTTCGAGAGTAGTGATTGGCTCCACTAAACGAGCCACAGATGATTGAGTTTAGTAAAGGCCAAATTAAACATAATTGCATCCTCGATTTTAAGGTTTGAAGGACCACACTTTCATAATACTTCTAGCCACAAGTAATATAGATCAGGGATACTTTTTTTAATTTAAAGTTATGGTCAGGTGAATATTATACCTACTTTAAAGTACGGGAATGTGTAGGAAGTGAAATTTTAATGAACATGAATAAAATAAAAATAAAAATATTGCAATCATTATAAATCATAGATATATGATGAAACGATTAGAAAAAATTTCATTCGTTTGCCAAATTTAGTGCACTATACTGTCGATTATGGACCACCTTCGTGCAGAAATGTATTAGGCCTACTGAACTGTCAATACAGATTATTTAAGACTATAATATGATACATAATCAACTACTATTGCAGCATGCATCGAATAAATATGCTAATGAAGTCAGATGAGCGATAGCGAAGGCTTCCATTCCACTCTTTTGATGCTTTTTCTGTGTGTGTTTTTCGTTCGTTTTTACGCCTATACAGGTCCCATATCGGTTTGACTGATTATAAATTTTCCGGCCCCCTGTTTCCTTTAAACGGATTTTTATTATTCTTTTTTTGTTTCCCAAATTAAAAGTTACCAAATTTTGACGCCTACCTTTTTCAGAAAAAAAAACCCAATAATTAAATTCATTCATTCAATAGTTGAAGAAAAATATAAATTAAAAAATATGATTTTTTAAATTTGGAGTGGTTTCATAAATGGGATATTTTTTCTTTTTGATATAAAAAAAAAATATAATCATTTAAAAATTTAAGAAACATTAAAAAAATTTTTTATAAAAAAGTAGGGCCCCCTCTTTGCTGGTTTAAAACTTTTCAAAAAACCCCCCGCCATATTAAAAAGCAATGGTTTCATAAATTAAAAAAACCTTTTTAATCTTTCTGGGTTTTGGTTTTTATTAAATCAGGGGGAAAAAAAAAAATTTTTTTCCGGGGAAAAGGACTTTTATAAAAACTTTATTTTTTTTTTTCTTTTTTTTTTTAAATCTCGTTTTCTTTTAAAATCTGACGAATTATGTACATAATTACATATTTATTTAGTACTTTTTTAACAGCATATATAAATGTATTGAAATCTATATGTATGTTATGTATCCATTATTATTTTTTGTAACATATATTTTGGTTACATAATATGACTTACCAATATCATTGTATATGATCAACTTGGAATAAAAATATATTATTATTATTATTATTATTATTATTATTATTATTATTATTATTATTATCATGTATAATTGGGAAAGAATGCAAATAATAATAATCATGATTAAAGCTAAAATACTGCCGCAATTAGGAGTGCATCACAGTATTCGGCTTCATGCAGTATCAAGCCTCGGTATACATTTTTTCTCCCACAGTGCAAAAATTCGTGTTAAAAAACACACGATTCATCAGATAGTAGGCGTTTGATCATTCATTGGAATCCAGTTTCACGCAATGGAAGCCAGAAGTTGACTTGTCTTACGCATACCCAATGGACTATACAGTGAACATAACATATAAATTACATTCTCCAAATTATACTGATTTTATGTACTTGATTAATTGAGATAACCTTCTTACTCGTCATAAATACTCGGAATTCCACTTTCAATCAAGTCTTTACGATTTGTCAAGACTTGCTTTTGATTTGTAAGTTGTAAGTTTTGAATATTTGAATGATTTTACGTCAAATTAATGCGTATTTCTGTTAATGAAAACGAAAGTTGTTTTGAATACCGGTACCAGATATGTGAATTATTTTTCTATTGGCCTCATATAATCAAATTATATAAAAAGAGAGACTATGCTAAATGCGTTACGATATTCTACAACGGTATTGGCTTATACCGCACAATAAATAGAACTACCATCGAGATCAAATCGTTTGATTGTTATTACATGATACAATAGTGGTAAAAATGTTTCACTTCCCTCATATTTATTTGCGTAGGTTTATAATTATGTTACGGTTGGATTACGATCTGTGGTGAGGTAAGCATAAGTGGCCAAATTATTGGTTTTCATTTTAATCTTCCATTTATGTTTTTATAAAATTTCATTCAATCTTATTTTGACCAATTATTATCTACATCTTTAATATTTCTTCTCCAACTATTGGATGAATTAATTTATTCATTGAATAATTATTTTATGACGTTATAAAGTTTCTAT
Source organism: Brachyptera putata (assembly GCA_907164805.1). Lineage (NCBI taxonomy): Eukaryota > Metazoa > Arthropoda > Insecta > Plecoptera > Taeniopterygidae > Brachyptera > Brachyptera putata. Next base: position 6,348,277 of record OU015467.1, read on the forward strand.
ATTGCAGTTTTATCGATTTACAAATTTTCATTCAACTATCGTAGATAGCGGTCGAAATTGAAGTCAAGTTGGGCGTGGATTCGAGTCCCGCATAATGCAAGGGGTTTTTATAAACGTCCTTTCACTTATCATCACTTTATCGTTTCATCATCCCTCGTATAACCTAGTTGTTGGTGGGGTCGTTAAGCAACATTAAAATAAATGAATGATTATCTTTGAAATCACTCTAGTTGTAACTGTTTTTCCTCAGCGTAAGTCTCAGTAAAAGCCATGTCTTATACGGACGTTATTTGATTACTTGATAATGATACAAATATTATTATTATTAATAATAATAACAATATTAATGTAATATGTTCACGATGTAATAACACCTTTACAAGACTCTGCTTCCGCATTACAGCTGGACGTTTACAGGAGGTTGTAGAATATGACTTGAACTTGAATCCTCGTGAAAGTGGATTATTATCATTATTAGAGGCTGATGGCCGACATTATTACCAAGGTCTCTCTATTATACAAGCGGAGGTTGTTATTGTTTAGAGAAGAAATCGTGATTGATTTGCGATAAAACAGCAAAAAGTTGCTAATATGTGTTTCACGAGACAAAGGTAGACATGAATCATTGGTGAGAATCGTGAGCCCATTGGAATCATTTTTTTTTTTTTTATATTGGGTTCAACGACGCACTGTTATGCTAACTGAGATCTGATGGCGTCGGATGGATGATTAATGAGATGATGGGATGATGAGATGAAGGTTCTTGGGTAATGGGAAGGATAGTGGGAAGGAAGCGGTCATGGCCGACTTATTGTAGGAACCATCCCGGTATTAGCCTAGAATACAGAGGGAAACCATGAAAAACCTCTGTAAAGATGGTCGGCGGCGGGGATCGAACTTGGTTCTGAATTCCCCTCGCCTCCCGGATCACATGAAGCGAGCGCGTTAACCACTGCGCTTATCAATGTGCCGGTATCAATTTGGTAACATATTCCATTTTTGAAGATATCTTTTCACCGGTATTAGAAGTTAAAATTGATATTTGGTAGATAAATTCTTGGAATATATAAATATCAACAAAATATAGTGTTCATGAACTATATGAAACTTATACATTCTGGAATTTTCACAGTTAGCAATTGAAAAAAAAAATCCTAGCAACCGAAGGGCAAAATTTTCCCGCCAAGATTTCACTGATACAACCTTTACCAGATACAAAATTAACAAATAGGCCTACATCGTAAGATGGATATAATAATTTGCCGAAAATGCTGAAGGTTCAAATTTATGGTAACAAATGTGAAAATATCATTTGTATTGAAATGACTTGGCCGCCCACCTTGGCCCAGTCTACTAAGGTACTGCTTTTGTGACTTTTATACTTCCGAAACTGCTTTAGAAATTAGAATCAAGTCGGGCATGGGTTCGAGATCAATTTAAGGCATGAGATTTGGAAACGCCACTCATATCATCACTCATTCGTAACCCCAAATAACCTAGCTGTTGGTGGGGTCAATAAGAAAACAATAACATCACATACCGACTTGATTCCAGTTACTTATTAGATTACGATACTTTCAGAGCCTTAGCTGACTGATGATATTTATAAATAAAATCACGGAAGAAAAAATTATTGTTCGATCAACATCTTACTAATTATGTAAAATTAAAACTCTCTGTAAAAGCTGTAAATTTATGTATTTTACTGTAAAAAGTGTCAGAGAATTATACCTCTCAAGGACACTGACGTTATTAGGTTGTTTTCATAGTAAGATTCAATACATATGTGAGTGAATGAATGTAAGTTTCACGTTATGAAAGTATTTCGTCATTCATTCATGAGCGTGTTAATATTTACAACATCATGGAGGTAAAAGGCACAGTTGTAATAATAAAGCTGCTATATAAAGTAAGAAATCATTGGGTCAGAATAGCAGGTAAATCGGGGAACTAAACTTAGCATGCATTGTCTTACTATCTTCAGTACACAGGAACAACCGAAGTCTATTTTTTAAATCAATATTTAGGTCTACCAATATTTGTAACATTTTACCAAATTTGATTATCTAGTATGGAATGTTTTGTCAAAAACTATACTTATATATTCTGGACTAATTGGCATTTGATATAATTTCATGCCACACATGCATTTTTTTTGAATTGTGGAGCTAACACATATCAAACAAACAAACAAACAAATGAACAAGCAAAACAAAATAAAAATAAAAATAACAATCATATTATACGGACGCAAATTCCGTAAAAGAGTCGCATTGATTCTTCACTTTCATTCAACCAATCACTCGTCTTTATTCCACCTTATTCTGGTGCTCGGATTAGAATATGTATGCCCAAGTGTGCACGAGGTTTGAGGGGAGAGGAAGGGTAATAAAATAAGTCTCCCCCCATAACTCAGTCAGCTAGAGCACCGCTTTAGAAACTAAAGTTACTGTTGGGCGTGGGTTCGAGTCCCACATAAGGCATGAGTTGTTTCGTGAAATTTCTTACACTCATCATTACTAAGTCTTCATAGTTCATTATCACCTTTTCATTCGTACCCCCAAATAGCTGTTGGTAATAATCATAATCATAATAATATGAATAATGTAATGTATTCATTTACAAATTGGGAAATACCAGTGTTTTAAAGGCCATCATTTCCGGTGGTTGAAAATGTTTTGCTATTTCAAGTGCCTTTAATTGTATGAGTATTATCTGGTTATCTGTTATCTGGTTTATTATTAGGCCTACTTCATTAAGGGCCGGTATTACGAATCGATAGTTGGTGGATTAAGCAATAGTTAGCGGATGAACTTGTTATCACCATTGGTTACATATGATATTTTCGTACCTTTAACAAATAGTTAGTGGATTAGTACTTAACTAAGATTCGTAAAACCGGGCCTAACTAATAAAAAATCAAAATTAATATTCTTCGAGATCGAGATGTGAATTGAGATCCGATTTTGGGGATCGATTATTTTCATTCTTTCTTAATTTCACATTATACTCTCTTTCAACTTACAACGCACATCCTGCATTTCAGGTAATACTAATCTAATAATCAACCTATCATGTTGTTCAACTGACTTGACCGTCACATCTTAATGAGAACATGTAGTGCTGTCAACCACTCATGCGGCTCATTGTCGATGGATTTATTATTGTCAACTCGTTCGGAAAAATGAGAATGCACATAGAAACTAGTATGTAGTGATATATCAATCCTTATTGATGGGGTGAACCTTCACCCATACTAATAGCACATGATTATAATAGTTACTACGTGACTAAATCATTTTCCTACTGGCCATTAATATGATTTTCCTCTCCCAACACTTCCCAACAATTGGAAAACAGGAAGGTGATAAAATCCTGAACCAGACATCATGTTACCATGTGGCGAAATTTTATACTCACGCGCGATAATAAAGCCACTCCCCATTATTGTTTTCCATTATCGACTTTATTTTGTAGCGGTTATCCATAACCAAGATTCACGGCCATATAAATGTGGTTTTAATATTCCCGGCTTGTATAGTAATTTTTAATTGTTATCAATCATTGGTATTTGTCATAACGGATCACCGCGCTTTTTATACCATAACCTCATACGTTATATCTTCCTGTTGTTATTAGTTCATGGTTTTTTCAAGATTTTAGAGACGTCTTAATAATAATTGAATTGAGAAAAATGCCTTTCATACTTGTAGTATGTACTATATACTTGTAGTAAAGATGAGGAGTAAACCACCGTTCGCTAGTGGTGTGAAGTATGGGAGAGACGATCGATCGAAACGAAATTCTTTCGTGAATACAACTTTACAATATTCAAATTCGAATAATGGTTTTTATTCTTCTATATAACTTTACAATTACTGAATATGCTCCAGAGAAAATATGAAATAAAAATTCCCAATAACGCTGAGAAAATAAAAAGTGAATAATGTAGGATAACATGCTGTAAAAAATCCTTGTAATGTCAGTTGGAATTTGTGTGTGCGATTAATACTTGTACTTTTTCTCTACTGATTGATTGGTATATTTATGGTGAATCAATAGCAAAGGTTATTTCACACTTGCCATTTTTTCTCAAGATGTTATTATCGAAAAGAACGCTAATCAACCAATCAACAAAAGTAACAATGCACACTGTACCAATCTAACCAAAGCAGAAACTTGTTTCTTATATATATATACACTGGCGTCGGAACCGGCCCCCCCCAACTTTCGGCCAGGGGGGGGAAAGGGGGGCAAGAAAAAGGTCTTGAAAAAAAAATTGAAAAGACGAGAAATAGAAAAGACGAAAAAAAGAAGGAAGAGAGAAGGAAAGAAAGAAAAAAAAAGAAAGAAAGAGTAAGAAGGAAAGATGTAGACCTATTTAGATAGATAAAATCGTACATAGATTCATATTTCACATTGCATAGAAAATCAAATATCAGATGGGCACCTTCAGTTTAGGAGAAATTGATTTTTGCATCTAAATCTCATCTGGAAACACGTTGAACCATATTAAAAAAGGTGTGATTAAAGGAATTTGGTGGACTGTTTTGGAATGCTAGCTCTGGTAAGTAGTTATTAGTTATCAGAAATCAACAAACAACCCTACCGGCAGTGCTTCTTTCAGATATAAATTATTCATTACAATTTTTGTAAATTTTGTAAATTTCCAAAATTCCAACAGTCGTAACAATGACAATACAATGAAATGGAGAAAGGGAACTTCCAATAAGGGCTGCTGGGGCGTCAAATTTAAGGGGTGCTATCGGCGCACATTTGTAACATTCTATTAATAATAATATGCCATAAATCGTATTCTATTTTACTTGTGCATTATTGGGTGGAGAAAATGTTATCATTCGAACAGCATTGTTATCGTAAGACATAGATTTCTCTTGGATCAGCCATTCAGCAAAAGTAGCTCTTACCACACTAAAGAATTCATGAATTCCAGAAATTTCGTCCAATTTCCAAACCCGTAGAATCGCATTTAAAAAGATAAATTCACAAAAATTTCCCTGCGGGGCTTGATTCCTCCCTCACTCGCATTCACTTTCACTATGCGCATATAGTTTTTGGGGCTCATAATTTAGTCCTTGCCCGTGGCGCTAAAATGAGCCAGAATGACCCTGCTGTTACAATAACTATGTTTGGCAAATATCAGTTGGGCACTTCTAGTTCTTCAAAACAATTAATTTTGTCATCTAAATCTTATCTGAAACACGTTAAATCGTGTTAAAAGAAAGGTAATTTAAAAAAATTCCCTGCGGGGCCAGAGGGGGTCCTTCCCCATGCCCCCCGCGGGTCGCATGCTTCGCGGTAACTGGCCTTTGTACAACTGTTCTTATATGGCATTTTCTTCTCCAAACTGAGATCCCCCCTCCCCATCTTGGTATTCTCAGTATTTTGTCCTTCTATCCTGAAAAATACCCAAATGTTATTGAATGTGTGGCACCCCATACTTCCTTCCTCCGCGGGTCGCAATTTTTGAGCTTGCCCCCCCCCTACTTTGAAAACGTTCCGACGCCCCTGTATATATATATATATATATATATATATATATATATATATATATAATATATATATATATATATATATATATATATATATATATATATATATATATAGGTATATATATATATATAAATATCCTTGCGTTAAACTGAAAACATTTGAAAGAAGATATCTATAGCTATACTACGCCTTGTCTCATCAATAAATGTATTACAAGCACTTAGAGGTGTTGGTGTAATTACACTCACTTAACACAGACTATAAGATTATTTCAAGAGCCCTGTCCAACCGGCTATCCAAAGTGCTATCTACCATTACCCCGAGTGACCAGTCGTTCTGTGTTAGTGGAAGATCAATGTTCAACAATATCCACCTGATGCGAGACGCAATCAATTTTTCTAATGCAAACTCCTCGCCACTGGCCATTATTTCTCTAGACCAAGCTAATGCTTTCGATCGAGTACATCATAATTACCTATTCCAGACCATGCAGGCTTTCGGCATCGGCGAGAGTTTCCTTACATTTGTAAGGACGCTCTACTTCAATGCTCGTTGCACAGTTCGAGTTGGAAATACATTGACGCCGCCCTTTCCTTTTGAAAGGGGCATTCGACAAGGAGACCCTTTATCTGGTAGCCTCTACACACTATCTATCGAACCTTTTCTAATCATGTGCCAGAAACGCTTAGCACCATACGGTATGAGTATTCCTGGATCTCCGTCTTCACTGGTAACAACTGCATATGCTGACGACGTTTCTGTTTTCATTACGAAAGATCAAGGATTTAATGAACTCAACACAGCGATCGAACTGTACAGCTCGGTCTCTGGAGCGAGAGTTAACAGGGACAAGACAAAGGGCCTGTACTCAGGATCATGGAAAAACCGACGTGAGAGGCCACTCACCCAGTCCTGGAACGCCGAAGGTATTCGTTTTCTCGGGGTCTTCCTTGGGAATTCACCTGAATGGGAGTCTAAGAACTGGCGGGATCTGACTGCAAAAATCAAACTTACAACTGAAAGATGGGGAAAGTGGAATAATCAAACAACACTACGAGGCCGCAGAATTGTAGCCAACCAGTTAATTGGCTCCCAGCTGGTGCATACACTTTCAGTCCTCGAGCCTACGAAGAGGTTCGTGGAGGAGGTTCACCGTCTACTAGTACAATTTGTATGGAATGGACGACATTGGAAGAGCAAGGACTACGTTTTTGCTGATCCGAGAGAGGGCGGAATTGGTCTGTCAAATATTTTTTGCCGTACTGCAACATTTCGATTGCGTTATATAACAAGATTTCTATCTCCAGATGTCGAAAGAAGTATGCATTACCACCTTCAAGAGGAAAACTTCAAGCGTTATTCCCCAGAGTCGGATTTTGGTACGATCATTTTGCGACCACTACGAACTGATTGGTTGAGACGATTGCAGCCGTTTTACCAATCGGTGATGAAGTGCTGGGACTTAGTTTACCCAAACACTGATGACGATGCAGGCAACCCTATCAACACTCTTTCAATAATTGATACAACCAATGCAAGATCACTATACCACATGGTGAGACGGCAGTTATTACCCGACTCCATTCTCAACAGGAGGTGTGTCTGGATGGACGATCCTGTCCAGTGGATGTCAATTTACCAATATCCGACAAATAGTGCTGACGGAGACATTTGCTGGCGTCTAATGTTTGACTGCGTTGGCTATCCTGCAAAGCTTCATCGGTGGGGCATCAGGGAGCTACCGGTATGTCTATGGTGCCCGTGTGTGGGGACGAGTGTGCACATGGTGTACGAATGTGAAGCGGTCACGGATATTTGGAACTACACTAAAGGGAAAATAAGGCGACTGGTGGGAGATGCGTATACAGGAACTGTGTATATGATAGGAGGAATTCCGGCGGATCAGCAGGATGTGCTTGCTGTTCAAATTTCAAATTTTTTAATTAATCTCTGCAAAAGTACCATTCATAGGGCCATCGTTAAGGGAATAGATGAGGATGCGAATGTGTCTCCAGAACTAAAAACCATATTGCTAAATAGATTAAAATACAGATTAAATGTAGAATATGCCACTGCAATTAAACTTGGCAAACTCTCAACGTTCGGCAGAACTTGGGCATACAGAAATATACTATGTACTGTCAATGTAGATGAGGAGCTGTTGACCATGATGTAAATATCAGTTTTGTATTTTGTATTTTGTATTTGTATTGTGTATTCAGTTGAACCACACCAGAATTTTTTTCCTTCAATATAAGAAAAATTTGTATATTTTGTGCCAATATTGTGCATTTGCATAGAGCAATGATATAGAGAACCGATTGTGGAGGCAGTCCTTCTGCCTCGTGGAGTTTTTCTTGTTGTCACACTTTGCCCACTTTCATTTACTCTTACTTTCATTTAATGACAATTGGTCACAGTTTTTTGGAATCCCATATAACTTGAATATGTGACTGCAGTGAAAACAATATTTTTTTATATTTAATAATTTATATTTTGTACATAATTCTGTACCTACTGGATCAATTTTCCAGTTATTGATTGTGTTTCTTTGTTGAACTAATGTATCTGGTATAAAAAATACTGTTCGAATAAAAAAATCAAAAAAAAAATCAAAATCTATCTATCTATCTATCTATCTATCTATCTATCTATCTATCTATCTATCTCTCTCTCTCTCTCTCTCTCTCTCTCTCTCTCTCTCTCTCTCTCTCTCTCTCTCTCTCTCTCTCTCTCTCTCTCTCTCTCTCTCTCTCTCTCTCTCTCTCTCTCTCTCTCTCTCTCTCTCTATATATATATATATATATATATATATATATATATATATATATATATATATATATATATATATATATATATATATATATACTTACGTCAAACTAAAAATACTTTGAAAGAAGATATCTATAGCTATACTACGTCATGTCTCATCAATAAATGTATTACAAGCACTTAGAGGTGTTGGTGTAATTACACTCACTTATAGACTAGTTACATCAATATAAATGTCTGAAAAATAATAATAATTATCATATAAATAAACTTTATTCTAGCAAGCAATTAACAATTTAGTAAGTAATATTTTATTAGCATTTTTATTAGCCTGGTTGTATTTTTCATTACAAAACTCCTTATAAGTAATTAGTTAATTGTTGTAAGTGTTGCATCAGAAGACATTAGAGTTTATGTGAGAGTGGAAACGAGTGGAAATCACGATGACATGATTTATTGTGGTATAAATTGACCAATCACTCGTCAACGGGTCAATTGTTTTGCAGCAGTACTAGCAATTTGAGGTAGTGATTATTAAAGATACTATGTGAGAATGTTAGTTTAAATTTGTTTGAATTGTTCAGTTGTAGAATTGTTGTGCGAAAGCCTGGCCTAGACGTATATTCAATGCGGATGACTGGTAAAATTACCAAAATCTATCGAAAAATACATTTATTTCTCTGTACTGTGTCAGAGGGGTAAACTCGTGAATTGACAAGCATATATTTTCATAACCCTATATATTTATATATATATATATATATATATATATATATATATATATATATATATATATATATATATATATATATATATATATATGTTTAAGAAAAAAAACAATATCTCTCTCTCTCTCTCACTCTCTCTCTCTCTCTCTCTCTCTCTCTCTCTCTCTCTCTCTCTCTCTCTCTCTCTCTATTATATATATATATATATATATATATAACTATGATATTTCTATTACCATTTATTTATATGTGTTATCTTTTCGAAAAATGATGTTATGAAAAGGTTGAATATTGATTCATTAATTAATTAGGCTTAAGCTTTTCAAGAATCGACATCAATAAGTATGGCATTTGGCTAGTTCTATACCCTCCCATCAATTTGATTCATCAGATCGGAAAGACATCGGAAAAACAAAAAAGAGAATATATAAAACTACATTTCCTTTTTTCCTTAAGTTGTGTGTGTATTCGTAGATAGAAAATACCAATACAGCGTTTGCTTTCTAAATAAAAACAACATAATTAAAACTGCAGATAGTTTCAAAAACCATATTCAAAAACCATTGCACCAACCATTTTAATTGTAGATTTATCTTTAATATCGATCTAAATATTTGATCCTTATAGCAGTCGTGGGTACTAAGCTTGAATCACTATGCGACATTGTTGAACACTATGTACCACGCAACAACTTTGTGGAAACTAGAATAACTAGTCGAACCATGAACCTGTTTCCAAATAAATTCCTCTTTCTTGTTGGATTAAATTATATTTTTTTAAAAAATATATATTTTTGTACAATATAGCTGATTTAATATGCAGGCCACACCCCAGACTAGTAGGCATACAAAAACGAATAATGGCAGGTGAACTAAAGTTGTCTAATGTGTGGAAAAACCAATTGTAACTTAAAAGAAATATACACCAATGCTTTTCTCGATATTGATAAATGTTTTCATATGTTGGAAAATATATCTTATGAGTTGTTTGAGGCTTTCACGACTCGAATATGAGGTATTAGATATTGGGTTTTTCCGTCGCGTCGTTTGAGTTAAATTCTTACTCGACGTTTCGGTCTCCATGTTGAGACCTTCCTCAAGAGTTAGTCTGGTTCAGAAGAATAGAACCGTCTCAGAAGAAACGTCGAGTAAGAATTTAACTCAAACGACGCGACGGAAAAACCCAATATCTAATACCTCACCTCAATATATCTTATGTTCTAATTTTTGTTTGATTTTCTTTCTTTTCTCTTCGTTGGTTTATTCTGATGGGTGTTCCCAACTAAAAATTAAATGTTCATTTTTATGATTCTAATACTGGTAATGTTGGCGATAGGTGCTTTAGATAACGCTGCCTGTATTTATTTATATATATATATATATATATATATATATATATATATATATATATATATATATATATATATATATACAGGATATATCCCCGGTAGGACGGGTATATATTAGGATATAGGATATATAATTTTTTTAAAGCAAGGTGCATAATGTCCCAATGAATCTATTCCACAATCCACTTTTGAGTAGCCATATTATTGCACTTGGTAAAAAACACCTTTGGCTTGTTGAATCTCCCACAGATAATCATATTCTAGCAGATGTGAGAAATGCTCAAGCTATTATGGCTTGGACAAGGTCACTCTCGTAGCCGACAACAATGAGAGGTTATTAGCCGATGTAGTGGACTACTTTCACTAGGTTTGCTAAATACAGCGAAATACGGCCATTCACGTAATAATAATATCAGATATCACCGATGTAAATGATAATTAAATATGTTAATAGTGTTGGACACGAAATTGATTAATACGTCATATGATATAGGTAATAATTGTTCAAAATTAAACTGTATATGTATATATTTCTTTTATATTTTTCTATATTTTTGATATTCTTATATCATAAACTAATATTCATACTCCGATATAAATAATAATTTACAAGGATATAGTATTAAACGTATTACGCGATTCAATTATTATTATTAGAAATCATTTATACAGTCAAAATCAGCTTCATTATTCTAGTCTCAATTTAGCTTCATCTTCAAAATTTTATTTTTTTGTATGTTCTTATCAATTTTAATTTTAAATTCAATTGTTATTCTGTGTCTATAACAACGCAACCCAATGTACATGGGCAGAGATCCGAATAAAGATTTTTATATATATATTTAATTAAATTTTACTTTTGGTTTTCTCCATAGACTTACAACAAAAAATTCCTCAATTCAACTATAGCCAATTGTCATTATTGTGCTAACACAGAGACAAGCCAATTCGTCTTTGTGCCTATACGCGGACCAATGTCGTATAGAATGAAAATGTTATTTTTTGACAATAAAGTACAAATTTCACAAGTTGTATCCCATTGTGAAATATAATCACAAGTATTGTAAAAAATAATGCACAATAAAATAAAATGAAAGTACAAAAACAGTGAATCGATCATTATCTCTGTTTCGAAGAACACACATTCCAATAATTCAATATACTTGAACAAGCTACCTTACCTAACTCTGCCAAAAGAGGGGCTGCTGTGATGTAAGAAGATGTATAAACTGTCTCGCGGCGCTTGAATGAACGTGTAATACCATAAAGACTTGAATCTTTCCAAGAAGTCCACAACGAAACGCTTGTCGTCAGTGTTAAATGATAGGTAAATCAGTGACAGAGACCGTAGTCGTTTGGAACTCTTATTTCTCTACTACTAATAGTTATACTGAATCCAACTTGTTCTCAAACTAGCATCAAACACTCCGTCCAATACTCGTTTTTCTGCCCTTCCCTCATCATCTTGTCCACAGATATACCCACTACCATACACGGTTATACACATTCCTCAAGTATACCAATCTTACAAATAATTTAATGGTATATACTTTGTAACGATATTTCTCTGTCTATTTATACCTTTTCTCAAATCAAATTACTAAAACTAGACAATAAGAAAACCCCCCATGAAATATGACTATTGAATCTCCAAATCTCGTTGTCAAACAAAACATAATTATTTTCAAATCACAGACTTATTTTCCTATTTTTCATAAAAGTGTATCCTTCTATCTGTTTTTATTGAAACAAAAAATAAAGAATCGACAGCGCTATCACACTGTTACACTAAATAGAAATGCACATATTTTAAAAATTTGTCTACCCTCTGCATTTTTTTTCATCATTAATTAAGAGATATCAAATGAAGTCAGGTTATGAGGGGATTGCTCCATATAACATAATTCTATTTTAGTAAGTTTTGTTTGCTATTAGAATTCACACGCCATTAGATATCAGTCATCATTACAGTGCGTCGATAAGCCCCAATAAAATGAATAGCAGACTATTCTTTGAACTCAGTGCCTACTACTTCCAAGTCTCATTTCTTACTTCTCTTCATTTTCAAATGTACTCTATGTCTAGTTACTCGTGTTAATAGATCTCCCCACTGTTCCCATTGTTCCCGTGTACATCTCTTCGATCCACGGTCCACCCCTTCTCCCTATCGGTATTTTCACTTATCCTCCTTCATTTTTTCATGTTTTTCTTCTTTATACAATTTCCTCCATTACTACCATCTGCTATTCGGTTCCTTTGACGTGCAAATCTTCTCTTCGTCGTTTTTTTCATACTGCTCTTCCGAACTCTACTCTTGGTATTTTTTCCTCACCCATTTTCCTCTTTCAAATCACTCGCCTTTTCATTTTCACTCGTTTTTATTCACTTCAGTGTCCTTACTGATCTTGCTGCTTCTTTTCCTCTTTATCTTTGATATAGTAACAATCTGCATGTAGGTACACATTTTCTTCGGGACTGTAATTTTAAGAAGGTTTTACTGAAAACGCTACGTTTTTTAAAACTATATATAAAGATATAGGAGAGTTTGGCTGTTTCTTTCCCTCTTTATCTTTGATATAGTAATGATCTGCATATAAGTTCACATTTTGTTCTGGACTGTAATTTTAAGAAGTTTTCACTGAAAACGCTACGTTTTTTAAAACTATATATAAAGATATAGAAGAGGAAATTTACAGTGTCGCAGGCATTTAATTTTAAAAAAAAAGATGATTTCCAACTTTATAGTCAATCAGTATAGTAATGAGTAGTTTCAAGTTTAACATTTAAACCACTGATACTTCAGTTGAACAACTCCACTGAGTCCTCGTCACAAGCGACAGGTATAGATCTGGACATGTTTCTAACCCATTCGGACGTTGTTGTTGTTGTTGTTGTTGTTGTTGTGTGCAATTTAAATTCTAAATTAACCTGCATCAACCCAATTTAACCTAACCAACCTAGTCTAAACTGAATAATGGCCTGTCCTGGCTAACATTAACATAACTCAAAGAAACAGAAAATGTCATTAATTTCAAAACAGGACTGTTTTAAATGATCACTTTGGATGTTTCATCAGCTCACTGCGTTTTCTATTAATATTGCGTTATCTAATGCTCACTGCGTTTTCTATTAATGTTGCGTTATCTGATGTTGTCTTCATATTATTATTTTGTGAATGGGAACCGTCAAGAAGAATCTCTTCCAATATTTTAGCTTACCGATATCGCGATATTTTCTTTGTTGACTAGCACTAGCGATTAGTAGTGTTGAATCTCTCTCTAAATCAATATAACATCCATGCAAATATTGCCGTTAGATTGTATAGTTGTGAGATTTGTGCAAGATTCAAAACTTATGTAGATCTACGAAAAAAGTTTCACGTTGTTACGAGTTTTAAGTTTCTTATATTAGTTTCGCAAGTCGACAGAGCTATGAATACTTTTGATGAGGTTGGTAGACATGTCTGACAATCACAGACTCTATAAATACCTAATTATAATAATAGAAATATTAATAATGAATGAGATTAAATGAAGTAATTATATAAACGTAGACTTCATTGTCTTCAGTGCTATTATTTGTAGAGATATGAATGACCGTTCGATTGTATAACAATAAGGAAAAGTATATTCAAATGTGAAGAAAAACCCAGTGGAAGTGATTTGTGATTACCATAATGTGGGTTGATTCATTTTAAAGATGAAAGTATCACACTACTAATTTATTATATTGCTCATGATGGTTGGTTGAAATATGAGTATAATAATATATACATCCCGAAAGAATAATATTTGGAACAAATGCAGAGACAAACAACTTTTGTAAGTCACTTTGTCCATCCAATTAGCTAATAATCAAAATATGTAAAATCAGGAAAGCATGATGGGAGAGTATAGAGTTATTATATAAATTATGAATTTTAAATATAAATAAAAAAACTGTAATTTTTTCATGATTGGGTTGTCAGTCTTCTGAGAAAGTAATCGAAAATTGTTTTCAATAAATATGGTATAATTATCATTCAATTTAACATTATGTTTATCAATCAACATAATTATAGCATAACATATATACATATAGCATTTATCTAATTTTTCAAAACAAAGCGCGAAGGTAGGCCTACACTAGATATTGCACATTATATGGATCGATAATTATTGTTTCTATCATAAAAACATATGTAACAATAATATTATAATTTCCCTAATCTGAAATAATTAGAAAAAATGACATTGAAGCGATTTCCATAAAAATAAGTTATCAGTCAAAATCTTTCACCGCAAACAAAATCATTCATATCTCATTTCACTCACCTTTTTAATTCGAAGTTCACTTCACATAAAACAAAACGAAACACACGTCAACTTTTATCAATCGTCAATTTGATATCTTTTTTATAGTAAATCTGTCGTCTGGCTGCAAGTACTATGTTCGGAGTAGAAATAACACGCTCGCTTTTATAGATTCGTCAGCCAGCGAGGTTAGACATATTGTATGGGGGAGAGTTGTGCGTTAGGGGAGAGGTAATTCAAGTATTATTTAGTGTTATATTTAACAATCACTAATATGTATTGGCCTTCTGCCCCCACCCGGCCTCTTATTTCTCCTCATCACCCCCTGCCACCACGCCATTCGACAAACAGCGCTAGTTGCTATAGCTACTGGGAGGCAGACGCAAGGAATTAGGCATAGACACAGAAAGAATTTCCTTGAACAATTTCACATCACTACAATCAATTACTAATGATAGCGAAGCGAATTTGTTTATAATTTAGCCTTGGATATGTTTTTGATTCATTTTATTTGTATATATCTTTTTTATGTAGAATTTTATTAACGTCGTGTACAGTTTGTAGTGGACTTGTACTTTCATTTTTCTTAGACTCTGCGTATTGCTTTCAAGATTTCGATAAAAATACAGAATATACTGAAATACAATCAGTTAACTCTAATGATAATTAATTTGTATGTTAGCTATACATATATGGAAAACGCTATAGCTAGCTTACATTTTAGAATGATTAAACATGTTAATGAAAGTATATAAGTAGCATTGATTGCATAGTTTTTCGAGAAAATGAGATTTTTCAAAAAGCGTTTGCTATAATTAACTGAAACCTTCAATGTGAATACAGATATTGTGAAAATAGGTGACTGTTCGATTATAACTGAGATACGCTGGCAAGCTTAGCGTTGCGCGGTGCAAGTGTGTAAGGCCTATATTAGGCCCCATGTTTATAAAATAATATATATTGCTTTTGATGTCTTATTATTATAACAGTTGTGATAACTTGTGCAACAAAATTTTAATTTATGAAAAATAATTGTTCACAAATTTTTTCCACTATGTTTTTGTTATGTTATTTCATATCGATTTTATTATTATCTCATGAAATTTGGTTACGTAAAGGTTTTGATTGTATTATTTCATACATATTCATTCGGTTGAATGCTAATTTTGAATATGCAGATGGTTGTATTTTTTTTTCTTGTCATTTCATTTTTTTTTCTTTGTTGTTTATTTAAATATTGTTAGCCGTATTCATTCACTTTTTTCATTTTTGATAGCCGTATCTATTCACTTCTTTTTTTTTTCAAGTTATCATTATTATTTTTCTATTTTTTATTATAACTATTCCTAGATTTAATTAACTTATGTTTCGTTACTCATCCTATTGTTATTTTATTACTCTTTCAAATATTTTATTATGGTTATTTTTGATATTTTAATTAATTGATTTTCATTCTGTGTTTTTTAACAATCTTATGTGTATAAGAAAGACTTTTATTCAATAAATATATATATATATATATATATATATATATAAAATATAAATAAATTGAAAATATAAAATATAAAATAAAAATATTTTCTTTTTTTCCGCTGTGCTATTCTAATGAGTATTTTTGAAATTTATAACATTCATGAAAAAACAAAGTTACCACCCAATAATGCCACAAACCTATACAGATCTAAGTTAGATGAGGAACAATATTGAAAAAAAGTTTGAAGTTGATAGCTGTAGCCGTTTGACCTGTAGAGAACCGACAAAAAAACATAAAAACGAACACCAATTTTTTTCAGTATGTCGAATTGAATCCTCGCTAAAGCTCGTCTAATGAAATGAATCTCGATATCATTTGAGAATACAAAAATCCCATTCAAAATGACTAATGATCAAAATGACTAATCCTAGGCTACGGCCAGTTTCATTGATACCGGTTCCACTAGATAGTATCATTCAGGTAAAAAAGTGGAATGTTGAAGTAAAACAACAGTACGAACGGAGCAAAACATATTCGCGGGTGACCGGCCCATTTTGATATTCATTCCGCCAGCAGCCCACCGGGCATTGCCCGGTAGCCCGGTACCCCAGTCCGGCACTGGTTTTAGTTCAAGTTAGTAATTTGTATACAAGTGTCATGCATTAAAACTAGGAAAACGGCATATGTGCGTTGTTAGACGAGCGGATAGTAATAGTATGGGTAGTAATGTTTAAGAACTGCTTCGAGTGGTACCAATTTAGCACATTTTATTTTTTTTCTTCAAAATGGCTCACCCGATCAAGCTGAAAATTTCTAGAAATGTGTATCAAAATGTAATTCAACTTCACGCAAAATTTCATTTTATGGGAAAATAAAAATATTCTCTTTTTTTCCGCCATGTTATTCTGATGGGTATTTTTGAAATTTCTAAAATTCATAAAAAAAAGTTACCCCCCGATAATGCCACAAAACTATACAGATCTAAGTTAGATGAGGAACCATAATGAAAAAAGTTTGAAGTTGATAGCTGTAGCCGTTTGACCTGTGGAGAACCGACAAAAAAACATGAAAAAACAAAAAAAAAAAAAACATAAAAACGATTTTTTTTTCAGTATGTCATATCGAATCCTCGCCAAAGCTCGTCTAATAACTTCATACTTCAATGTGGTAACAACAATGATGCGTCCAAGGATATTACAGAAATATTGTGACCGCATTTTATGTGAACTGTTATAATGAGTGACTGCCAACTACAAGTTCTGATTTATTTATGACTGTTGCAACGATCACGTGACCGGTAAACGTACATGCTACCGATCTTCTCGAAAGATTGTCAAAAGAAAGTAATTAGACGAGCTTTAGCGAGGATTCAATTTTACATACTGACAAAAATTGGTGTTCGTTTTCATTTTTCATTTTTTTTTTTTTGATTTTTTTATGTATTTTTGTCGGTTCTCCACAGGTCAAACGGCTGCAGCCATCAACTTCAAACTTATTTACTTTATGGTTCCTCATCTAACTTAGATCTGTATAGTTTTGTGGCATTATCGGGTGGTAACTTTTATTTTTATGAATTTTAGAAATTTCAAAAATACCCATTAGAATAACAGAGATGAAAAAATGGGAAATATTTTTATTTTTCGAAAAAATGAAATTTTGCGTGAAGTTGAATTAGATTTTGATACACATTTCTAAAACTTTTCAGCTCGATCGGGTCAGCCATTTTGAAAAAAACACATAATATGGGCTAAATTGGTACCACTCGAAGCAGTTTTTACCCATTTTTACTCATACTATTCGCTTGTCTAACAACGTATTCAACGGCGTTTTCCTAGTAAATAAATACTCACAATAGAAATATATTCTGGGTTGATACGAAAGTTGGTTTATGTGGAAGATTTTTGTTAAAGCTGTAGAGAAATTAAGAAAAAATAATTTCTGAAGAAATTCTTTATCAAGTCGATTAGCTATCGTAGAGAAAAATAATTTGAAATACCGATTTTTGTGTCCAATTTCCGATTAAATGATCAACAGGTAGACTAAAATCCATAAGATCTGCATAACGAAGACCGTGCTTGATTAGACATGGTGATCAGGGTATAAGTGCCATTGTTTCCATAGTTTTTTGAGAAATTCATATTTTTCGATATATTTTTCTGAAATGGTTTCCAGTAGTTTCGAAACCAAGGAGTAGGCCCTACCAATTCCGCGAGTACACTTGGGACAAGTATCTCGCTACTGCGTTTGCCTGTGGTATCATGGAATGGAAATGATTTTTTTAGCTTTTCAACGACAAAATCATTTCCTTTGTTTGAAAAGTCTTGATACTATTATGATCAGTGCAACAAGAGTTTGCAATGTCGTTCAAAAATACTCTATGATTATCCTTTATCATTAAACTTGGAAAATGCAGCATGCGACCGGCGATGTAAAATGAGTTGTAAGATGGGCGAGATTATATACGAAATGTAATGGAAAGCTAAACATACACACACCTTGATTATGAAACTAATAACTCGATGCCGCTTCGATCTGTAATCAGGATTTAAACTTACTAGGAAAACGCCATATATGCGTTGTTAGACGAGCGGATAGTAATAGTATGGATAAAAATGGGTAAAAACTGCTTCGAGTGGTACCAGTTTAGCACATTTTATGTTTTTTCTTCAAAATGGCTGACCCGATCAAGCTGAACATTTTTAGAAATGTGTATCAAAATGTAATTCAACTTCACGCAAAATTTCATTTTTTTGGATTTTTTTCCGCCATGTTATTCTAATTTGTATTTTTGAAATTTCTCAAATTCATAAAAAAAAAGTTACCCCCCGATATTGCCACAAAACTATACAGATCTAAGTTAGATGAGGAACCATATTGATACAAAGTTTGAAGTTGATAGCTGTAGCCGTTTGACCTGTGGAGAACCGATAAAAAAACATAAAAAAAACATAAAAACGAACACCAATTTTTTTCAGTATGTCAAATTGAATCCTAGATAAAGCTCGTCTAAAAACATGTATTTTCATCAGAAACTGATACTACTGAGACGAGTGGTCGAGTGGCAGAATACTGAACCGTCATTCAGAATACCGTGGTTCCATTCCCACCATGGTCGATCATCTTGATAATGTTTTTCCGTCGTTTCTCTATATGCCATCCAAATAATTGATCCTTAACAGGCCAGGACCGAACGCTACACACTATCCAAAAACACCTAATAAAATAACCTTTCATATCATCATCTCATAATTTCATTCATCATTAACCGACGCTATGTGTCGTTAAACCCAACATGAATCCATGAATAAAGACTCATGCTTGGAATTTTTAAAACTGGGAAAATACCAAATAAAGAGAAATAATAATAAATAATTGAATGATTGAAATCTTACTTACAGATTACTGTCAGTGGATATAGTAACTCCATCTGCTAGCTTGTTTTTTTTATTGAAAGTGCACATAATGGACAAACTTGGGTTTCTAATGATTACGCATAAAGATTATTAAACATACATTTTATATTTATAGACATAGAATGAATCTTTTTATTCACATCTGCTATTAAGTCATATAAAGGGTGATATATTGACTATTGCAATTGATAAAAATTACAACTATTATTATTCAATAGCATGAATATCATGAATAGTATTGGTTTCTGATGATATTCAATAACATTGAAGTTATAAAAATCACAACAATTCTATTCAATAACATTCAATAAACAATTCAATTAACCGGTTTGTGACGATTAAATGGGTATATGGTTAAAATTTCGACCTATTTATTTTCTATTGATAACGGTTTCTTTCCGTGAGAATTAATTTCAGTGGAAGGTCGCGGGTTATGTGCTATGAAGGCGCAGTCGACACTTTGTTGACGAGAATGCTTTTTGTATTCATTCGTATTGGCTTCAACGACGCAGTTCAACGACGCAGTTCAACGACGCACTTCAACGACGCACTTCAACGACGCACTGTAGTGATGATGCCCAAGATCTATTGCGTCAGTGAATGATGAATGAGATGATGAGGTGATGAAATGAAGGGTTATTTTATTATGTGTTTTTGGATAGTGGGAAGGAGTCGGTCGTGGCCTGTTGAGAGAAATCCTATTATTCGGCAGCTACGCACGCGCACATGAGTGACCACACGGATCCAGAGTACTACTCAATACAAAACATACAATAAATATAAAAACAATTCAGAAATAATAAACAGAAAATTAAATGAATTCAACGAATTTAACAAATGAAAACGTAATGAAATTTATGTTCAAGAATGAATGATGTGGAGCTAAGCTATATTATTATAAAGATGATTATGAAGAATTTTTGATGAGTCTCAAAATGGAAATGATGATGTTGTCAAGAATTGAGGATGAAATTGCAAATTTGTTAAGAAAGTCAGTGAAGAATGATGGTATAGCTGCTCGGGCTCCCAGAAACAGGCCAAGAACATCCCAATAGTCCTCCTTGATACGGTATTTCCTTGAAAGATCGGGAATACAAGGTATGTAATGGCTCCTCTTCTCCTCGTTCACTTCTTCCGCCTGACTCCTATTCAACTCGAAACGAATCGTTGGATCCAGAATCAGAACCTTGTTCCTGTCTTGTCTGATAGCTATTATGTCTACTCGTTTTGTAGCTCCGTTGGACGACAGGCAGGACACCTCTTCATGTACCTCCCAACCACTCTGTTTGAATGCTTTGGAAACCACAAAAAACGTCTTTCGGGATGGTCAACCATGGCGGGAATCGAACCGCGGTATCATGAATGATGGATCAGTGTGCTAGCCACTCAACCACCCGTCTCACTTCCGATTATGTTTTCGGTCTTTAGTGGTTGGAGTAAATTGAAATGGCGGATCACGATGAAAATTTCCATTTATAATTTAACTGAATATTCTTGGTGAAAATAATTGTAATCTCAGTAATTTAGGATATTGCGACATTATTGATTTATTGAATGTTTGAAAAGTAGAAAAATATGCGTTGTTGGATAAGCGATATGGCCATATTTATATGAAATGTAATGGAAATACACCTTGAGTTCGAATCAATAATGTCACAGCCTTCCTGTTTTATTTATCACTCATTTCAATAGTTTTATGCAAGATGTATTGAAGGTTGCGTTGGCTTCCCGTCTCGATATGGTGTCTTCACTTAGGCCTACTCTAAATTTTGTTCCATTTCCTGAGCACCTTCCTTGGAAAAACCTATTGCTCCTCTACCTAGTGTTGTTTTGTGGAGACTTGATGTCATGCGTTCATGCCGGCGAACCAACGCAACCCTCAATGCAACTTGGTTTTATGGGTTTTATCTTTTGTTTTTCTCAATAACTTTATTTAATTGGAAAAATGATAATACATTGGTTTTCAATGAAACGGCAGAACCGATTCATGTGAAACTTTAATATAATAAGTATAATTATCGTAATCAAATTCCGTCAGAATTTGAATACATTCGAAGAAAACAACTTCTCCATTTTTTTCCTCTGTCGTCCTGTCGGAATTTTTAAATCGTCGAATTAGTTCTCAAATGTGGTGTAACCGATTACGCCTCATAACTATACAGTATCGAGTTAGATGATGTCACACTTGTATGCCAAGTTTAAACCTAATTTATACTTTCGTTCTACCGGTGGAGGGGCAACAAAAAACAACCCTCCCGCAAAAAACATCGTTTAGTATTATCGTATCATGGCTGAGCGCGGGACCTGGTTCCCGCCAAGTAATCGCTCGATTAGATGTACTCCTCACTCTTCATGACAATCTACGAAGTTCATGAATTTTTTTTATAGTGGGTTTAACGACGCACTGTTATGATAACTGAGATCTAATGGCGTTGGATGGATGATTAATGAGATGATAGAATGATGAGATGAAGGTTCTTGGGTAATGGGAAGGATAGTGGGAAGGAAGCGGTTATGACCGACTTATTGTAGGAACCATCCCGGCATCAGCCTAGACTATAGAACCATGGGAAACCCCTGTAAAGATGGACGGCGGCGGGGATCGAACCGGGTTCGAAATTCATCGAACCGGGTTCAAAATTCCCCTCGTCTCCCAGATCACATGAAGCGAGCGCGTTACCCATTGCGCTGCATGTGCCGGTAAGTTCATGAATATAATAATAATTCTCTCATTCTGTCCTGTTTTTTATGCTTACTTTTTATTCAGCGCGTTCCAAATAAAACTATCTGTTGTATGTTCCACATTTGAACAACCATTTCTGGATGAGTTCTGATAGAAGATCTATAATAGTATCAAAATGATCAAAATATACTCATTTTGTATTATCTGACCATTACTTGACCATGATTGTACTTACTTGCTAATATACAGACTTTAAGGTCAATACTTCTTCAATCATTTCATTAGAATATGATATAAAAGATGTTTTCGAAAAATATTTCAGAAAAATGCGTACGGTACATCAACAATTAAGGAAACACTTCACACTTGTTTCTACACTATATTGAGGTCATATGTAAATCAGTAATATTTTAAAATTTCCAAAAAAAGGAAGTAAACAGGGAAACGTGTAATTATATGTGGAATTATGTAAGTGTTTACATCAGTAGGTACACATACGATGCTGACGTTATAATTATCAAAGTAAAAGTTCCACGCTTGGATCAAAGGTCATATGACATGTAGTACACAGTAGTTTGACCTGTGGAGTTGATCTATGGAGAGGTGAGAACTGTCAGTTCCCAAGTTTCCCTGATTTGAAAGTAGTTTATCGTAGGGATAATTTGTCATTTAAATCACTATAAGTATAGCAACTAACAATTAACTAACAATGAAAAAAACAGAGGAGATATTTAACTTGAAGAACAAATTCTCTCATATTAAAACTCAATGCCATCTGCATTCAAGTTTCAAACTGTATAATACTTCGATCCATCATGTTCAAGAAAAGTGTTTGATCCTTCAAGAAAAATCACAATATACAGTAACACTTTTATTATAGAAGTAGTCAAGTCATTCGCTGTAATTGGCTTAGATGTTAATACATATATTACCAAATACCCAAAGAGATGTGTTAACTGGGTGGAGGTTGAAATGGAAGGGGTTGCTGTGAGAATAGAGATAAATCTTACGTAATCAAGACAAAAAATTACACCATGTTTGTCGGATGAGTGATAGCGAATTGACACCCATTTAGGTCCAAATTTGTCATTCCTTCATCTGATTTTTGACTCATGCTTCACAAGTCGCAAGGAAAAACCTATCCACATTCGAATTCATAAAAGTGTAAAGGTCAATACAATGAACTCATAACAAAATCAATACTAATCATCATATTTATTAGTAGCTTGGATGGTTGTGGTGATGGCAAGGTAATGGGGGATGAAATATATATATATATATCATTTTCGATCTCCCCATCCAATGATGTCGGGTTTGGGGGGTGGAGGTGACTCCACCGTCGTTTCTAGAGCTGCCTCGGATGTCGAAGACGGTGAGCCATTCCGTCTTCTTCGCCCTCTTTGAAATGTGGGGATGAAATATCTGTAAAAATTGGATTATAACTCTGTTGAGTGGAATGTAACGTAATACATAAATGCGTTGTATATAAACTAATAATACATCATGTACGTAATACATAAACTGATATTTAATCTCTTCTTTGTCAAAATTCATTGACATAAACCACTCAATCGTTTGAAGACTGGTTACAACTGAATCCTCGTTCAAGATATTCGATTCCAGTTATTGCCGACCATCCTGACAGAGGCCTCTCGTAGTTTCCCACGTTTTTTTTTTAATAACATCGAAACTTGATACAAAATCATTGTTCCCCTATTAAGGCTAAGGATGAGAGTAGGATCGTTTGAACGGGGCACCACAAGGGTGATCTTACCACCACATTTTATTATCATTTTAAATTAAAAGCAATGAACTTTGACACCAGGTCTACGCTGTCTGTGACCACACTTCTTCGCCGAAGATAGAAGTCTTCAGTCGCCGAAAGTCCGGAACACATTAAGTATAAACCATTTTTGCGATATATCCGGACACTACCAACATTGGAATTAGGAAAAATCCAACCACACGAATTTTGATATCTTTCACTTTGAACTAAGTGTCTTAGGCAATTTTCACTTCTTCCAATGACAGCAGGTGCAAAGTTCACCATTATACAAAGATGGAAAAAAAATGAATGATAGGCCTTAATATAACTAGGCATATCACTCTACTAATTAAAGGTCGTGGCCAATTAGTACTTCATCCTAGCATTCACTTCCAAGCCTGTGACTGTGGGACTGTGGGAAACCACGAAAAACCACGTCAGGACGGATCAAGTGTATTTGTTGGTCTTGAAATATACATTTTTTTCTTCCAACTTCTTCTCGTCCGTTCTTTTGTTTTCTTGAAAAAATTAATATATCTCCAGATCTTCATCGGTTTTGAAATAAACACTTTCACGATTTAATATTTCCTTCTATTCACGAACTTTGAAGTGAATATAACAAGGTGGTCCAGCAGGCCAGGACCTCCTTCTTCCCACTAGCCAAAACACAACCTTCCATCTCAGCGTCACATCATCTCATTCATCATTCACTGACGTCACTAGATCTTATTTAGTTGTCTTTATAGAAGGCTATAAACTCAGTATGAATAAAATAGATAAATAAAAGACAACTTCGAATACCATTGTTTTAGCTGTTTCAGATATCTCAAAATTCACAAATATTTGTAACTTGGCACTATAGTTATTCTACTGGATATTTGAGCAAGGAAGATTAATTTTATTTGCTGTTCTGAAAGGCTAGGTCGATTCATGTTGAAAGATGTAATAATGTGTTGAAAGTTTTTCATCAATGTTTTAATATAATATCAATATTCAATATTTTTTGTATTATATTTATAATAGTGATTTTTCTGAAGAGTGACAAATATCGATATTGCCCTAATACTTTATAAATTAAATGTGAATTGACTCTGCTTGCCAACAAATACAAACATGTTGTTTAAACAAACTGTCCGACCTGTGGAGCGCATCAAGAGAACAAACAAACAGAGTCACCTGGTTTGAAACAAATGAAATGCCATCGCAATATCCCACCAACAGTAGTTTTTTAGCAGGGACGTCGTTAGGGGGTCCAAGGTGGGGCGCGCGCCCCACCAATCGACATTTGCGCTCCACCAATAATTTATCCTTCTTCAAAAATATATGTAATTTATATATATGTTGACCTACGAATAACACACAATAACATTTTTTGTTGGGAGATGTCACGAAAATAACTTCGAAAATTCCATAATTGTTCCATTTTTAGACTTCAACCTGCTGTGAGTCAAAAAATAACTTCAAAAATCTCCGTGACTAAATTATTGAAAACAATTCGAAAATGTCCACAATGATTCAATTATTAGACTCCAAAATTGCTTGTGAATCGCAAAAATCACTCGAAATTGGCACAAAAAATTCACTGTGGGGCTCCAGACCTACTTTTAGCGCGCGTCTAGTGCCCAACCTGCGCCCCACACCCCCTCCCCAATACACAAATCCTAACGACGTCCCTGTTTTTCAGGGGTTCTAGTGAGGATGTGATAATAAAACTAATTGTGATGATAACTGAAAATACGTTCACATAAACGTATTCGGGACTTGAAACCACGCACAACATTTACTTCAGTTTCTTAAGCTGTTTCTTAATAGACTGAGCTACGAAGGGCGGTCTCTATCAGTCGTTAAATCAAATTTCTCCATTTTTCCTCTTTTCGTATTGAATTATTTGTTCAGAATCTAAATTAACATTACTATTGAGCAATGAGAAAAAATGTATAATGAGTTGTCAATTAATTAATAGTTGACCTAATTACAAGTAATTACCCAGCAATTATTACTTACACCCGTCTTGTGATCACTCGAGCATTTAACATGAAATTTATAGCTTTCCAGCTATCTGAAGCTAATTATAAAATTGAATTTCAATTAATTTCTTCGTAAAATTGTCGGCTGACTTATGCAAAGCTGGAACCTAATCCGATGACCTGAACAAATCTAAGGAATGACCTTACCTTAGATATAATCGTACATATTGTCATACTGTCATGCCTGATTGAGATACTTATGGAAATAAGAAATTATCTTACATAGCACTACATCGCATACAGCTTATAAGCATATAGATGTCAGCTCACGAGAAAAATTACTACAATTATTGTTCGATTTCAGATTTTTCGTATAGATTTTTATATTTTTACATTTCAAAACAGTTGCTCTGTGAAATATGAAATATTACATACAAAATATTATGATTTTTTTAATAACATCGAAACTTGATACAAAATCATTGTTCCCCTATTAAGGCTAAGGATGAGAGTAGGATCGTTTGGACGGGGCACCACAAGGGTGATCTTATCACCCAACTTTATTATTATTTAAAAATTGAAATTAAAAGCAATGAACTTTGACACCAGGTCTACGCTGTCTGTGACCACACATCTTCGCCGCAGATAAAAGTCTTCTGTTGCCGAAAGTCCGGAACACATAAATATAAACTATTTTTGCAATATATCCTTACACTACCAACATTGGTATTAGGAATGATCCAACCACACGAATGTTGATATCTTTCACTTTGAACTAAGTCTCTTAGGCAAAATTACTACAATTATTGTTCGATTTCAGATTTTTCGTATGGATTTTTATATTTTTTCTTTTCAAAACGGTTGTTCTGTGCAATATGAAATATTACATACGAAATATTATGAATATTATAAGAGATATTGTATTAGAAAGATTATTTATATTTTGATATGTACGTATTCTGTGCTGCAGAATCATATTATGTTTTGTAACTGTGGGATTCTCATTTCCTTTGGGTCATTTTGGACATTTCAATCTCGATTTTCTCAAAACTGGTTCGATTTATGAACTAGCGTAACATACGGCGGATCTATTCTGCGTTTTTAGCTAGCGCATGCGTACCGAGCTTCTGAGCACGTCTATTTAGATGGTGCGTATTATGGAGAAATATTTCAGATGATAATGATGTTTGGGTTTTTGACTTGCGACTTTTGACTTTTTTGTTTTTTGAACAAAACAAACAGGAATAACCCGTATATAGGCCGCCCCGGTGGCTAAGTCAATTATCGCTAGCGGTAGTAACTGAAATCACCTTTGAGCGTGGGTTCGAGTCCCGCATAAGACATGGGTTTTTGTAAGCGTCCTTTCACCATTCATCCCTTTATTGTTTCATTATCACCCGCTCATTCGTACCCCCGTATAACCTAGCTGTTGGTGGGGTCGTTAAGCTACATTAAAAAAAATAATAACCCGTATTGATATGAGTTTCACTTCTTCAGCCAATCAGTATTCCTCAATTCCACATTCACCGTCGCAAATAGATCTTGGTACGTTATCCTAGATTGCGTGTTTGAATCAAATATAAAATAAATGAATAACTAAAAGTGCCGGTATGAATTCTAGCTAGAAAGTTATTGGATAGTCGAGAAAAAATAACAAAAACTAATTAAAATATGGTCACTGAAATCGAATTTTGAAAAACATTTATTCAACAAATAACTGTTATACTTATTTGGGCTTTATAGCACCGCATTGTTTCTCAATTAATTGTTGAGAACGCATTTCTGGAACCATTGAATCGCCATATGAATACAGTTAAAAAGTCTTCAAAGTAGTAGTATCGAATTATTTAGCAATTTAAGCTATCATTATTACATGGTACAAAATGAAATGAAATACATGACGAATACAGAATACAGTGAAATATCAAGGACAAGATAAGTAACATAATAAGTCATGTAAAATTAAACAGAATAACAGAAATTTATAAATGATGCAATCTAAATATATTTACTTCAATAATATAGCTTGTATAAGAAGCGGCATCACACAGGTGTTGTTATTATATTATCAGTGATAGGGCTAGGATGTTTAAGACCTTTGTACATAAAGACCTCAGTACCATTAAAGACCTTCAAGACCTTAGTACATTAAAAAGTGAAGAAAAAGAAATTCCAAATAAAAAAAGTACATATGATTTTTTTTTGATTGTACAGTGATTTTTCTGTACGTAGGGGGCTACTAATTACTTGTCCTTACTGATTTTTTGACCTTTTTGACCAAAAATCAAACTTGTGTGTACACTTTTAGTGGATATTTAATTAAGGAGGTAAATATATTCAAGTCATTTTGAATGAATGTGAATTTGAAAAATAAAAATTGAAAAATGAATTTTGAAAAATGAATGAGAAGTCAATTATCGGCTGAAAAGGCTTCACAATAAGAAATTGGATAAAAAAAAAGACAAAAAGACATAAAAAACACTGAAAAAGACATAATTTAACAAAAATGTAAAAAAAAAGACGTTTCAAAGCAAAATAAACAACATGTTTTTGCAGTCAGGGACGCATGAAACGTATTAATATTTCATTTTTAAGTACTACAAAGTGAAAGAAAAAAGGATATGTCTTAAACATCCTAGCCCTAGACTGATTAATATACGCCTAAACTATAAATCTAGATATATGTTCGCATCGCTTCTCACAGATCATCCCAAATAGTCGATTTTCATTTTTTTAGGATTAAGTGAACCGTTTTTAATACATCTAGAGCATTGTCCTCTGAATTGCAAACTATTTCACTCGCTCTTATTTTTATATCTAATCCATTAAATAATTCCATGCTTTCAAGATAGATCGAATTGTCCTGAGCTTTATTAAGTGCTTATGATATGTACAAAAACGTACGCATTACAATGATCATAATTTTTCACAATATCACAATAATTAACTGTAAAAGGCGTTTCCAAACATTAAATCACACATTGATCGCAAAAAAGAAAGATGACATTTATATTTGTAATTGCATCATCTCTTCAAACTTTAAAGCGTAAAATTCGCTGTCGTAAATATTTTTAATATCTTTATTGTCTAAAATCTTTTCATATAATTGCAGCACGAATCTACCACGTATTCTAGCATGATGAAATAATTATAAGTCATGGTATATACTTTGTTGTGGGAAGTTTTTTGATTATTGTTATTTTGAAGTATCGTAAGTGACACTATGCCATGCCATTCAAAATTATAGCCGGAATAGAGTCGATAATAAATGTTAATTACTATTGAAATGTTTAATTCATATAATTATAATGCTCGTTTAGATTTAATTCTAGATATTAATTGTTAATTTTAACTCAGCACTATAACGAAAACTACAATTAAATAATAATAGAACATCAAAAGTAAGTCAATTTAACATTTCAAATATATATAAACATAGGTTCTGTGTCATGCAGACGTCATTATTCAGGTAAAAGTGTCAATAAAAAGTCAGGGACGACAGTTAGGCCTATTAATTGAAGCAATTAAAACTACCTCTACATCTGTTGCTTATATAGTTCCGTATGATTCAAACAGGTTGATGCGAGAACAAAATCTATTGAAAGTTTGTTATTGTAAATTACTCCTGTTATTAAAACATTGATAGTTTTTGTGGGCAACAATTTTCATCATTCCAGTTCTCTTCCCAGAAATGTGCATATCTTGGTTGAAGTGAACAATTCTCTTTCTTCTTACAGCTGGGAAAATTGTTTAATGTTCAAGGAATGTTTATCAACATTATTAGACGAGCTTTAGCGAGGATTCAATTTGACATACTGAAAAAATTGGTGTTCTTTTTTTTATGTTTTTTTTTGTCGGTTCTCCACAGGTCAAACGGCTACAGCTATCAACTTCAAACTTTTTTTCATTATGGTTCCTCATCTAACTTAGATCTGTATAGTTTTGTGGCATTATCGGGTGGTAACTTTTATTTTTATGAATTTTAGACATTTCAAAAATACTCATCAGAATAACACAGGGAAAAAAAAGAAAATATTTTTATTCTCCAAAAAAATGAAATTTTGCTACAAGTTAAATTACATTTTGATACACAATTCTGGACATTTTCAGCTTGATCGGGTCAGCCATATCGAAGAAAAAACATAAAATGTGCTAAATTGATACCACTCGAAGCAGTTCTTACCCATTTTTACCCATACTATTACTATCCGCTCGTCTAACAACGCATATATGGCGTTTTCCTAGTTTATACCAACTTCTGTGACACCTTAACTTTTCTTACCGTTTTTTAGATTATAGAAGACAGTGAACTGAACAAATACGCTAAAAACACATACATGTAGCCTTTTGGAGAAAAAGGTATATGTCTTTATCTTGCTTGTATGATAGATAATGTACAGAGGTTACAAGCCAACACATAGGACAGGGAATTAAGAGAACACATCAGGCCCCAACCATTCCAAAATCAATCCTTACACACATCTTTGTCGAAATCGGATGTCGTTCAGGAACAAAATAAATATGAAATGAGAAATAAATATATATTTTTAACAGTTTATGTAGTTTGGATATAGAATATTGGTAGTTCCTCCAAGTGTATCTCTATAAATATTTTGATGAAATGCTTCCCTTCAGTGAATTCAATCGAATGGTTTAATTTCGAACATTTAAATGTAAATCAATATAGTTAAATATATTCAAAGACATATTATGAATACATATTAAATTTATTTAATGTATGCATTATAATTCTCATAATTATAAACTGACAAATGTTAATTACTCGTTCCTCATGATTAACATATTGCTGATCCATAATCGTAATGTTAGACACACTGAGCAACACAAGAAACTGGTCTCAGATGAAAAAAATATTGGCTTCAAGAAATGTCTAATCTTTAAGACGAATCTACGGGTATGATAAAATCTTTGCTACGAGCTGATAGACGTTGATCTACGTTATTGATTTGTTGTCGTTTTTTTTAAAGGCTATTATTGGATGGAATAAAAACAAACAGATATACAGTTATAAGGCGAGCTTTAGCGAGGATTCAATTTGACATACTGAAAAAAATTGGTGTTCGTTTTTATGTTTAATTTTTTTTTTATGTTTTTTTATCGGTTCTCCACAGGTCAAACGGCTACAGCTATCAACTTCAAACTTTTTTCAATATGGTTCCTGATCTAACTTAGATCTGTGTAGTTTTGTGGCATTATCGGGTGGTAACTCTTTTTTATATGAATTTTAGAAATTTCAAGAATACCCGCTAGAATACCATAGCAGAAAAAAAAATATATTTTCCAAAAAGCTGAAATTTTGCGTGAAGTTGAACTACATTTTGATAGACATTTCTAAAAAATTTCAGCTTGATCGGGTCAACCATTTTTGAAGAAAAAACATGAAATGTGCTCAATTGGTACCACTCGAAGCAGTTTTAACCCATTCTTACCCATACTATTACTATTCGCTCGTCCAACAACGCACATATGGCGTTTTCCTAGTTATATATAATAATTATTCTGCTTGATTATCGGTCGCTTTGATACATCACCACAACCAGCAGTTGTGTGGGTTGTTTGAAGATGCCAATGGGCAGGTATATATATCTTATGACTTTTTTGAGGCTTTCACGACTCGAATATGAGGTATTAGGTATTGGGTTTTTCCGTCGCGTCGTTTGAGTTAAATTCTTACTCGACGTTTCGGTCTCCATGTTGAGACCTTTCTCAAGAGTTAGTCTGGTTCAGAAGAATAGAACCGTCTCAGAAGAAAGAGGAAAGAAAGATACTGACTAAGTTAGTCTCCTTCTTCTGAGACGGTTCTGTTCTTCTGAACCAGACTAACTCTTGCGAAAGGTCTCAACATGGAGACCGAAACGTCGAGTAAGAATTCAACTCAAACGACGCGACGGAAAAAACAATATCTAATACCTCACCTAATATATGAATGGTTCGAATATCCGTTTTCATCAATTTGTTCTGAACGTATATAAAAAAAACTCACTAAACATAATTGATACTTTTATTTATAAAAATTTCATTCAATTCTTTTTGGGACTGACTATTTCAAATTTCAAAAATGTGTTTTCGAGACCTGTATTTGACGCTTCTCCCACGACATAGTGAATGCCCTTCAAATTGCCACTATTTCTATAGCATTTTCCAAAAAATAAGAATGGTGTCTCCCTAATTGTACTTGGAGTTTCCATTATAGCAATTTGAATTGGACGAAAGAAAAATAATATTGAAATATCAAATAAAACATAACTTAAAATGAGTGGACATTCATTTGCATGTTCAAATAATTCAATCTCTTCATGCTTATAGGCCGGAACCTCCCGTGCGCTAGTGGTGTGAAATAGGAAAGACGGTCGATCGGAACCATCATCTCGTGGTCACACGTAGGCCAACTAATTCAATATTAATTAATTAAATAAGTAACTAGGAAAACGCCATATATGCGTTGTTGGACGAGCGGATAGTAATAGTATTGGTAAAAATGGGTAAAAACTGCTTCAAGTGGTACCAATTTAGTACATTTTATGTTTTTTCTTCAAAATGGCTGACCCGATCAAGCTGAAATTTTTTAGAAATGTGTACCAAAATGTAATTCAACTTGACGCGAAATTTCATTTTTTTGGAAAATAAAAATATTTTCTTTTTTTTCCGCCATGTTCTTCTAATGGGAATTTTTGAAATTTCTTAAATTCATGAACAAAAATTTACTCTCCGATAATGCCACAAAACTATACAGATCTAAGTTAGATGAGGAACCATATTGAAAAAAAGTTTGAAGTTGATAGCTGTAGCCGTTTGACCTGTGGCGAACCGAAAAAAAAGAAAAAAAAACAAAAAAAATAAAAAAATAAAAAAAATAAAAACGAACACCAATTTTCTTCAGTATGTCAAATTGAATCCTCGCTAAAGCTCGTCTAATTAAATAAGTAATGAACTAATTAATTAAAGAACACACTAGAAATATAATGAGCTAATTATGCTACAGTACCTACCGGTTTTGACGCATCTCAGTACTAATAAAGATAAGCCACAACAATATAACGATACCAATTTGTAATTCAACAAGAAAAAGCGCACAGATGTAAAATAAAATGATCACAATATATTCCATCTCCATCATGATTGTGGAGTATTATCATCATTGCCGGTGCCGGAGTACCGGAAGTGGTGTGTTAATTGCCAAGACCGCCACGGACGTCCTATACTTGACCCATGCTCTAATTGCAACAAGGGTATTTGACTGGTCTGGAGTGTATTTCAGGACTATTGCTACACGGGTCCTGTTATTGTGCAAGAAGATTATTATCCGCCCTGGGGGCTAAGTCAACTATCGCTAGCGGTTGTAACTGAAGTCACCGTTGGGCGTGGGTTCGAGTCCCGCATAAGGCATGTTTTTTTTGTAAATGTCCTCCAACGTCCTCCAACGTCTTTCACCAATCATCACTTCATCGTTCCATTATCATAAGCTCATTCGTATCCCCGTATAACCTAGCTTTTAAAACATTAAAAAAAAGTAGATTATTTCTCACGATATGATGTATCGATTACACGATATGAGTATGTCATGTGCGAAGATTACATATGACTTGGGCCTACCGCTTCACAAATAAGAAGAACATGGTTGATTGGCATGATAGCATGACCAGAATAAAACTTGTTAGTTACTGAGAATACTAGGGAAACGCCATATATGCGTTGTTAGACGAGCGGATAGTAATAGTATGGGTAAAAATGGGTAAAAACTGCTCCGAGTGGTACGAATTTAGCACATTTTATGTTTTTTCTTCAAAATGGCCGACACGATCAAGCTGAAATTTTTTAAAAATGTGTATCCAAATTTAATTCAACTTCACGCAAAATTTCATTTTTTGGGAAAATAAAAATATTTTCTTTTTTTTCCGCTACCTATGTTATTCTAATGGGTATTTTTGAAATTTCTAAAATTCATAAAAAAAATGGTAACCCCCCCGATAATGCCAAAAACTTTAAGAGGAACCATATTGAAAAAAAGTTTGAAGTTGATAGCCGTTTGACCTTTGGGGGACCGACAAAAAAACAAAAAAAACAAAGAAAAACAAAAAAATAATAATTATAATAAAAAAATGGACACCAATTTTTTTCAGAATGTCAAATTCAATTCTCGCTAAAGCTCGTCTAATTAGAATCGTCCATGCTATTCATTTATTAATTTATATTCACACATTTTGAAATTACAGCAATGTACTTTCAATAAAATTACATAATAATACACATATAGCCACTAATTATTACTGAAATACGAACCTTTCTATTACATGTTGAAAGCACTCGTTGTTCTCAAAGTTAACCAATTGGCTTATCGGTGGTGTAGAAAAAATAAACATAAGTATAAAATAAACATTTAATTTTAAATTCGATGTTGAGTGACAGAGTGCGTTGAGTTCATGTTGTGAGGGTCAGTGATGCTGTAAAGTGATATTAAATTTATGACAAGAATATTTTATATTGAAAAAGTAATAAAATAGCAAAATAGGTTTGGTTTTGGTTTTGTGAATTGGTTTTGTGAAACTTTGGCAAAAAAATCGATGAAACATAGAGTAGTAACTGATTATCGAATTAAATTGAGACTAAAAATATATAATTCGGAACTCAATATTCTTCTTTCGTAGAACATGAAAAGTGAGTCAAATCAAAGCAAGAATTTCGTATATTATTGGATGAGCGAAGCGAAGACTCAATTTCACTTGACTCGGAAAAAAGTACATTTTTTTCTGTTCTCGCTCCACAGGTCAAACGAAAATTCAAATTCAATTGAAACTTGGCATGACCAAGTGTCATCATCTGATTTGAATCCCATTGTTTTTATGCGCAATCGGTTGCACCACTTCTGAGAAAACTGAATGAATGAATGTTGGGTTTAGAGGCGCGTCGACACCGAGGTCATTTTGCGCCTACTCTAATTTTCCAGTTTGAATGTCCTATGAAAAAATTCAAATTTTCAACGAATTTCAATATAAAAATGATACAACTTATTCCAAACTTTCACTGAAATTCAATCAGTCGTTTTGATATAAAAAATTATATAGTGACATTCTCAGGAATTCTCCGTGGAATGAAAGCTCATCATTGGTGGTGCAGACATTCGTTCCGTCTTTTCCGCTGCCCTTATGACGTCCCAACACCCCACCCCGATGCTCGAAGTGGGATTCCTCTTTTCCGGGTTTGCGAATGTAACCTCCAATTGTATTCGTCTTCCCGCGTCGATCGATTTGGCGTTTGTCCCATTGCGATCGGTCGAGCCATTAGCGAGATATCGCGGCTCAAAAATTGCATCCAGAAATAAAAGCGCCTATCTATGGCAATGACTCTAGCATTGTGTATCAATTAGTCCCGTTTCCCTTACGCAGTGACTTGATTGTTTGTGGTTCTGATCATGTAACCTCCGAGTGCGTCCTTCCCCGTAACCACCATCCCAGCATACCCAAACCATATCGCCGTCCGTGACTAAATGACGTACTTGGTTGACATCTTCGCCTGACTTCCTGAAGGCCTAAAGCTCGATGACATGTCGATCTCGTTTTTGTGATTTTTTGGGATTTTCTTTTAGTTTTTTTTTCGTGAACTTTTTCCCGTTTTTGTCATGAGTGTTTTGGTTTATCTTAATCCGCTCGGCGCATGCGTTCACGAGGTTTTGGTGTTGACTTGGCACGCACTGAGCAAGAGACGAACGATTTACAATAATACGATGACCGGCGTACGAGTCGGCGCACGACGGTCTGCTACTGCCTCACCTTGACTTTCAGTGTTTCGGCAACGTCACAATGCTGTTGCTATGGTACGTCATGGGTTTTTTTTACTTCGGAGGAAACATTGAAAATTACAATTTAGTCTTATCTCCTAACAGCCACATTTTATAGCGTTTCCCATTCATTCCCGCACTCACTTCAAGTCGTAATAAATTATTCTCACCTTATTACTCACATAAACTCTTGGATTTCCTGTAGAATAACCACTAGAGAATTTCCGAGAACTCGTTTGGAAGAAGATTTTGATGTGATTTATGATAAAGAGTGGGAAAACATTATTATCAATTAGCAAACTCTTTAAATGTGTTTTTTGCTTGGTGAATCACAAAAACTTGTTATTTGGGGGTACGAATGAGTATGTAAATGATGTTGTATTGATTTGTGAACACCTCTATTAAAAACTGGTTATTAGGGGTACGAATGAGCGGGCAATGTTGATGAATCGTGTTTGCTTTGTTAACGTTTTCATTAATAACATTAATTTGGGGGTACGAATGAGTAAGTGATGTTGATGAATGATGTACATTAATTGGATAATCACTCTATTCAAAAACGGTTATTTGGGGATATACCAACGCATTGGCGTCGGCAGGAAGTAATTTAAGTGGGGGGGGGGGGGGGGGGGGGGGGGGGGGCAAAATATTCCAAATTCGAAAATGCACAAGTCCTAATGGGAGTGGGGGAGAGGGCTCCCAAGGGAGATTTTTTGAAATTCCATCATTTTATGGTGTTTTGGGAGGTTTTGATACTACTTAATTAGCTTTTGATTTTTATAGAGAAAGAATACAGATAATGTTGGATTGGTTGAATTCTATGCAAGTAGTTGATCCTATTCATCTTTTTAAATATTCCATCATACAAAATAGCCAAAATGAGTTATTAGAATCTGATTGGTCTGTATGATACCCAATATCAAAATTCTCAGGAAATAAGAATAGCCCAATACATCATATCCGTCAGTCAGCGAAGGCACAGCCTTGCCTACCCACCCCAGTCACATCAGACTCATGACCACCCGCGTAACAAGACATGTCAAAATATGTCACCAGTACAGTCGGTACTTACAAAGTTTCGAAAAACATCATTGTTTGAAAAAAAAATCAAATACATTTCTGCCTGGTCACAGGGGGGGGGGGGCAAGTGCACCCCCTTGCCCACCGCTGCCGACGTCCATTTACTAACGAGCGATTGATGATGATGATGAATGATCTTTATAGTTTCCTAGTTTCTTTAAAGATCACTCCTGACCATGGAAGACTGGGAATGTGTTTCTATTGTGTGTGTGTCTATTGTTCACAGGTGTCATATATAACAGGAAATTCTATTTTTAAAGTTATATCACTAACTTATTGAATTACAATATAAATTCAATATATTTCATTACGTCGTTTGGTTCTATATATCTAAATTGATATAGTGATATTTTGTTATCAATTGTATAATCTATTGTAATTCTATTATACAATTATCTTTCAGGGTAGGGGGGGTTAGGGTTCATACTTGTTACTTGTTTGCAACGACTCGTTGCTGATCGAGGTTCGAATCCCGCGATGTGTATAGGGGTGGAGACTGCCTGTGCGATCTGGCCAATATCAGTGAGGCAGGGCGCGCATGCGTGTGCGAGGGTGGTTGCAGGATCTCTTGTTTGTCACTGGAGGGATGTGTTTTTAGTTATAGAGAGAAGATTGTATTGCATTCTGTTTTGACACTTTGAAGTGTGAGGAAGGGATGTGATTCCCTGTGACCTCGACATGGTAAATTGTGTTTCACAATAGTTTCATATTTAGTTATAGTTATAAATAAACTCAATTATTAAACATAATACTATAGTTTCTCGTTATTTATTATATATTTGATCCGTTTCTCTCCAGCTAAGAACCCCCACGTTGCAGTTTTATCAGCAGCTTGTAGTATCATGGAAATATCTGACTAAATAACACTAGATGTCACTTTTCTTAACAATCCCCTACAGCACGGTGCAAACAATATTTCCCAGGATTGATATGGAATTGAGATCAACTGAGTAATTTATGTGTCATATTTACACTTTATAATAGACTCAATGATTTATATCAACAAATCCACGTCTTTTAACAATTTTATATGTAAATAATATTTTTAATTGAAGTAATTAAACGTAACATATTCTGAGATAATGTGTTTCAGATATTTCTATAAT
The DNA here is from genome assembly GCA_907164805.1 of Brachyptera putata. Taxonomy (NCBI): domain Eukaryota; kingdom Metazoa; phylum Arthropoda; class Insecta; order Plecoptera; family Taeniopterygidae; genus Brachyptera; species Brachyptera putata. Next base: position 6,386,215 of record OU015467.1, read on the forward strand.
AATAATAGGTTCTGGACTTTGTAACACCACCATACAAAGCTCCATTTGTTCTTTGATTAATTGACATAATTATAATTACGGTATAATGCTCTATTTAGCATTGAAAGATTCCAAGTCGAACATATTGAAAGATGTCAAGTCAAACATATTCTGTAATCGTTAAAAAGTGGTAGTTTTTACGCAAACAATAACTACATAGAATGTGCTATTAAGTGTGGATCATTGTGCAAAATATAACATTATTAATTGTATAAATATAATTATAACAAATAAATCAATCTTTTTTAACACAAATATATGAATAATACATTATAAGTATCAATTATATAAAGTACTGCTATGATCATCTAACGAAGTTTTAAAAAAAATGTTATTACATGCAAACACTTCAATTGATTTTGATAAATGGGTGAATGAGTACCGCGTGCGAAGGGCAAGCTGATGTTTTGAATAGTAATAGGAGTTAGAATAGTTAAAAGTGAAGAAATCCAATAAATGACGATTAAGAAAAGAGCTGAATGTGGATAAGAAGATGTAAGTGAAGAGAGAAGAAAAAGTAAAGTAAATGGAAAGAATTGATGGGGAGAAAGGTGATGTACTAGATAATTATAACGAATAAATCAATCTCTTTCAACACAAATTATAAATAATGTAGTGTCGATTATATAGAGTACAGCTATGATAATATATTGTAGTAATTTTTAATTTTTAAAGGTTTCAATACGAGGAAGTATGTATGTGGCGAGAGCTGATGAGGAAAATGACGAACAAGAAAACGTAAATGGCAGGATAGAAGTTGAGAGAAAGAATGGGCGACAGGAAGTATATGTGGAGGGATTTGATGGGGAGAATGGCGAATATGAAAACATAAGTTGAAAGAACTGATGTGAAGACTGGTGGGTATGGTGGATACAAAGTAGGTAGAGAGCGTTGATGGGGAGATCAGATTGGCGCATAAGAAGAAGTAAATGGAGAGAACTGATTAGGAAAATGAATGATAAGATGAAGTATGTGGATTCTTTCGAGAGCTAATGAGAATGGCTGATAAAGCAAGGCTCCCATGCTGGTTTTTCACGTGCCGTCCCTCAAAATATTGGAAGGTATCATAGGTGAAATTCCATATCGTTTTTTTCACATCAATTGAGGTATGCAATTTATCGGCAGAAACTAGATTTAGAACGGTAAAAATGGTATCATCAATAAACAATCATTCAGATCTAATGCATTAATACTAGGAAAACGCCATATATGCGTTGTTAGACGAGCGAATAGTAATAGTATGAGTAAAAATGGGTGAAAACTGCTTTGAGAGGGTACCAATTTAGCACATTTAATGTTTTTTCTTCAAAATGGCTGACCCGATCAAGCTGAAAACTTTTAGAAATGTGTAGCGAAATGTAATTCAACTTCACACAAAATTTAATTCTTTTGGAAACTAAAAATATTGTCTTTTTTTTCCGCTATGTTATTCTAATGTGTATTTTTGAAATTTCTAAAGTTCATAAAAAAAAGTTACCGCCCGATAATGCCACAAAACTATACAGATCTAAGTTCGATGAGGAACCATATTGAAAAAAAGTTTGAAGTTGATAGCTGTAGCCGTTTGACCTGTGGAGAACCGAAAAAAAACATAACAAACATGAAAAAAAAGGAAAAAACATAAAAACGAACACCATTTTTTTCAGTATGTCAAATTGAATCCTCGCTAAAGCTCGTGTAATCATCCTTCCTTCCTTCATCCATCCTGCTTAGCAAGTGGAGAGAGCTATACTAGGGAACACATAGAAAAAATACTGCCTAATCAACGAGTCCACCAACAGCTAGGTTATGTTTGGGTTCAACTGAGCAGGTGATAATGGAATAGAGAAGTGATGATCAGTGAAAGGTCTCGAATCTGCGGCCGTCTGGGTTCAGGTTTCAGTGCATTGGTTCAACTATATGAACCAAACGGACGAAGAATGAACCGAGAAGACGATGCAACAAGCTTATGGAGGCCGTTTTCAAAGAAAAGTTATACCTCTGACAACTTCATTCTACAGTACTAGGAAAACGCTTTATATGCGTTGTTAGACGAGCGAATAGTAAGAGTATGGGTAAAAACTGCTTCGAGTAGTACCAATTTATCACATTTTATGTTTTTTCTTCAAAATGACTGACCCGATCAAGCTGAAATTTTCTAGAAATGTGCATCAAGCTGTAATTCAACTTCACGGAAATTTCATTTTTTTGGAAAATAATAATATTTTCTTTTTTTTCCGCCATTTCATTCTAATAGGTATTTTTGAAATTTCTAAAATTCATAAAAAAAAAGTTACGCCCCGATAATGCCACAAAACTATACAGATCTAAGTTAGATGAGGAACCATATTGGAAAAAAGTTTGAAGTTTATAACTGTAGCCGTTTGACCTGTGGAGAACGGATAAAAAAAAAACATAAAAAAAAAACATAAAAACGAACACCAATTTTTTTCAGTACCGGTATGTCAAATTGAATCCTCGCTAAAGCTCGTCTAATCATATACTAAGTTGAACGCTTAATATGATTGCTATGGTATAGCTATAGTGACGACTGTAATAAAACTATTACATTTACAACAATAATACATTTGTAATTGAAGTAAAGTGAAGCAGAGTAGTTACAATTGAGTTCGGTAAAGTACAGTAAAGTAGTTGTGGAATTTTCTCACTCCTATCCCCTCCTCGTAATAGCTGCGGATGGTACTACAATTTTCATATATTCTAATTTCTAATTATTCTTTATAACATATTTACTATCATTTTTCATTAATTTATTATTATTTTCATTAATTTATCTTTATTTTTCTATTATATATGTATATTACTTTCCACTTCTATTCAAGTAAAGTGATGGTCAGCGCTGTTCAAGTACTCCTTACAACAACACAGCACAACAGTATAGTGAAGTGAAGTAAGGTAGAGTATAGTTATACACTTGAGTTCGGTCTAGTACAGGAAAGTAGTTGTGAAATATTCTAACTCCTTCCCCCTCCCTACCTGTAATAGTTCTGGATGACACCACAATTTTCGTGTATTTTCATTTCAAATCATTTTTTAAACATATTCATCATTAGTTTTCGTGAATTAATTTTTAATTTTCTATTATATATATATATATATATATATATATATATATATATATATATATATATATATATATATATATATATATATATTACTTTCCACTGTTATTCAATAAAGTGATAGTCAGCGATATACAAGTACTCATTATAACAACACATACACAGCTATATTATAGGCTACATAGGCTATATTAAATCGATTGACTCACTTTATGCTTTTAAATTGGCTCTCAAAACCTATTTTGTGGATAAATCATTTCATACTATTGATGCATACTTGACGGATGCCAATGAATATCTTATTAGATATTATGACCAGACAAGTTTTTAGATCTACTATTTTAGTTTTATCAACATAACAATATTTTATCATTATTATCATTTCAATATATTTATTTATTGTAATCATATGACAATCAGTTGGTGTCAAGTATTTATAAAAAATAACACCAAACTGTGCTTTTATGTAATAAACTGTTGCTTAGTTTTTTTCAACATAAGATGTACAACATAAGATGTTCAACATAAGAAGTTCAACATAAGATGTTCAACATAAGATGTGGAGTGTAGAGTGTACATGAAGATAACAAGTTCATTACTATATTACTATTAATACATAATATGTAACCTTCCTGACCTACCATATGTTGTTCATTTACCTGATTTTTGTATTTTTCCGTTAGTCAGAAATGTAGCGATCTACTTGGAATAAAAATGAATGAAATGAAATGAAGTGAAATGAAATTATAGTGACGTGAAGTAAAGTAGATTAGTTACACTTGAGGTCGGTATAGCAGGCCTACAGTAAAGTGGTTGTGAAATATTCCAACTCCTTTCCCCTCCCTGTCCCAGCTCTGGCACCACCATTTTCATCTATTTTTATTTTTAATCATTTTTCATATCGATTCATTATTATTTTTTACTTGGCCATTTTCATTTTTCAATTATACCGTAGCCTATCTATTATATTCCACTTTTATTCAAATAAAGTCTTACTCAGTGATATAAAAGTACTCCTTCAATATAGCACAGCATTATAGTGAAGGGGAATGATTTATGATGATGTAAATTTACTCCATAATTATAATTTTTTTAATGGATATAAATAAAACATAAATCTGAAATTACATAAAACAGATACAGGGTGATAAAGAAACAGAATACATCAGTAAAGTGTAGAGTCATCATATTTTCCATGTTAGGCAGGTAAAGGCATTCGAGGAAAACTCAAATAAGCTCATGATCAGAATCCACCCACAAGAACGAAACAAAATTATGTTATACTAGGAAAACGCCATATATGCGTTGTTAGACGAGCGAATAGTAATAGTATGGGTATGGCTAAAAACTGCTTCGAGTGGTACCAATTTAGCACATTTTATGTTTTTTCTTCAGAATGGTTGACCCGATCAAGCTGAAAATTTCCAAAAATGTTTATCAAAATGTAATTCAACTTCACGCAAAATTTAATTTTTTTGGGAAATAAAAATATTTTCTTTTTTTTCACAAAACTATACAGATCTAAGTTAGATGAGAAACCATATTGAAAAAAGGTTTGAAGTTGATAGCTGTAGCCGTTTGACCAACGAACACAATTTTTTTCAGTATGTCAAATTGAATCCTCGCTAAAGCTCGTCTAATTATTTATTGATGGATCAATGTTGAAATAGTAGGCCTACATTGAAAATTTGAAATGAAAAAAAGTCGAAAATTCCGAGAAAAGCTTGGAAAAAATAGTTGAAAAATACGTCGAACCGTTACATACAACAAAACCAGTAGATAGTTAACACGAAGATGCTAATTGATACGTTGGTTGAGTAAACCTTCATCTAGCAGATAAACTAAATTTCATTAGGATCATCATTGTTTTTATACAAATTAATAGATTCTGTTACCTCGATTTACAAAAAAAAAACGTGACTTTTCCTGGTATTGTATGCCAAGCGCATACGCTTGAAGTCTTTATTTTTTGTTGAACCCAAATGCAGTTGTCTCATGAACAAATCTCTACCACATACGATAAAATATCTCAAGAAGTAATCAAATTATATATGTAACGCGAAATTATTCTTTTGTAATAATTTTCAGTATCAACTAAAGCATAAGCAATTGTAGTGGCTTTCCGGATGAACGTATTGTTGTGAAACTGCTTCACACCGCGCTGAGAAGTACATTCTCAAATATTGTCGATCCATAATAAACATTCACAATATTTTCACAAATAACCACCCTGGTGGGAACTTTTTGCCCTGTGGAGACTATGGACGCCTTATTCGACGTGTCTTTAACGTGTGTTTCATCGAAATTCTATATTCGCGTAATCCTAGATTTTGTGAATATAATAAAATGAATATAATAAAGTAAAACATGGCTATTACTTCATAGCCACATCGATCAACCAGTAATTCTATATGAAGGCTGAGGCGTATCAAGGCAAAGACCCACGAAGCGTTCCAAATATTTTAGGAGCGCCAAATTTTCACCAACCCATCGAAATAAAAATAAATATTTGTACTAGGAAAACGCCATATATGCGTTGTTAGACGAGCGAATAGTAATAGTATGGGTAAAAACTGCTTCGAGTGATATCAATTTAGCACATTTTATGTTTTTTCTTCAAAATGGCTGACCCGTTCGAGCTGTGATTTTTTTAGAAAAGTTTGAAGTTGATATCTGTAGCCTTTGATCTGTGAAGAACCGACAAAAAACATGTAAAAAAAAAAAAACATGAAAACGAACACCAATTTTTTCCAGTATGTTAAATTGAATCCTCGCTAAAGCTCGTCTAATTAATCAAATAGAAGTATATTTGATATTATATGAGATCGCGTTGTGAGATGTCAACTCAATAATTAAGAGTATTCAAATACAATACTAGAAAAATACTAATTAAAATCTACGTATTTGGTGGTAAATTGCTCGGGCCTAAGAGGAGGGGGGGGGGGGGGGGGGTGGATAAAATGTCTTCACACGTCGCTACGTGTAGAGTAATACACTAGGAAAACGCCATATATGCGTTGTTAGAGAGCGAATAGTAATAGATGGGAAAAATGGGTAAAAACTAAAAACTGATTCGAGTGGTACCAATTTAGCACATTTTACGTTTTTTCTTCAAAATGGTCGACCCGATCAAGCTGAATTTTTTTAGAAATGTATATCAAAATGTAATTCAACTTCAAGCAAAATTTCATTTTTTGGAGAGTAAAAATATTTTCTTTGTTTCCCGCAGGTATTTTTGAAATTTCTAAAATTCATAAAAAAAAGTTACCCCCCGATAATGCCACAAAACCATACAGATCTAAGATAGATGAGGAACCGTATTGAAAAAAAGTTTGAAGTTGATAGCTGTAACCGTTTGACCTGTGGAGAACCGACAAAAAAACATAAAAAAAAGAAAATAAACATAAAAACGAGCACCAACTTTTTTCAGTATGTCAAATTGAATCCTCGCTAAATCTCGTCTAAAAATACAATAATAAAGGGTGTACAATCGGTAAGTTAAATAGGGTCATACTACGATAATGATAAACATGTACGATGGTTTATAGAGTAAATGTTACTTATCGAGTGTACATGTATAATAATTCACCCAGGTTTAACAACGTTAGTTGTATGAAATTCACATGTTGTCGACATGAGTAATCAACTCGGGCGTCACGATCGACTTGCTTGACTTGTTGATTGCTAATTAATTTATCAACAAGTGTTTTTCACGCAACGTAAAGACAGTGATCTTATTCAATAGCATCATTTAATCCATGTGTTTATTTATTTTATATCGGGTTTGACCACGTACTGTTATAATGATTAAGGTCTATTGGCGTCGGTGAATGTGAGTGAGATAAAGGAAGATGGGGGGATAGGTTATTTTATTGGGTGGTTTTAAGAGTCGGAAGGAAACGGTCGAGGACTTTTCAGTATTCACCCTAATGACAGAGGAAAACCATGATAAACCGTGTGCTACTCCTCTCGTCCACCCGTCCTAGTATACTAGGAAAACGCCATAGGTATATGCGTTGTTAGACGAGCGGATAGTAATAGTATGGGTAAAAATGGGTAAAAACTGCTTCGAGTGGTACCAATTCGGCACATTTGATGTTTTTTCTTCAAAATGGTCGACCCGATCAAGCTGAATTTTTTTAGAAATGTGTATCAAAATGTAATTCAACTTCACGCAAAATTTCATTTTTTGGATTTTTTTTTTTTTTTCCGCCATGTTATTCTAATGGGTATTTTTGAAATTTATAAAATTCATAAAAAAAAAGTTACCACCCGATAATGCCACAAAACTATACAGATCCAAGTTAGATGAGGAACCATATAGAAAAAAAGTTTGAAGTTGATAGATGTAGCCGTTTGACCTGTGGAAAACCGACAAAAAAACATAAAAAAAAACGAACATAAAACGAAACATAAAAACAAACACCAATTTTTTTCAGTATGTCAAATTGAATCCTCGCTAAAGCTCGTCTAATAATGCATTGAGGCCCATCGTACACTTCCGGTTACTTAGAATGTGTTGTCCGAAAAATAAGATAAAATTTAATTTAAATTTAGGTATATTGTAAAATAAGTAATTTTTGAACCGTCTATATAATTATGTGAAGTGCCATTGTCCACTATTCCAGTGTTTACGGACATGGTGTCACATAGTTTGGATGGACTCATCTAACTCGGAACTGTATGGTTTTTGGGCACTATCGGTTTAACCAATTTGGAAAAAAATCATCATGAATTTTTAAAAATTTCAAAAATGAATAAAATAATATCTATAAGCTAATATTATTATTCCATTTCCAACATCTATCTGCTTCATTCTCATCAAGATATATAGAGCACAAACAACTTGATACAATCACATTTTATCTTCATTTAAATTTGATCAAATAATTAAATTTATATTCTATATAGATATCTATATTTAATTCAATAACGGAAACATTGTTCTTTATTCCCAATGATGATATACACATCTGAGACCTAGTCAACACCTAAATGACCACGAGTGATTTCATATCAACAATTCAGAATTATTGTGGTGGTATAATTCTAGTTATATTGTCTTTCACGTGCTTCGAGGGTCAACAAAAAGAAGAAATGCTCATTAGGACGACAAATTGGTTAGAAAATATATAGCTTACTTCTTTTATAAATGACCTAGACAACAATGGCAAAGGAGACTGATTCAATTCATCTGTGGAATCCCAAGTACAAATATAATTGTAACCAATATACCGACTTGTTTTTAAATGTAATTATACTGCATTGTTCATCGAATCATTATGAAATCGAAGTCTATAATCTCAAAATAAATGTGTGCAACAGAACGAAAAGGATAATTAAAATCGGCAAGTTTTCTCTTTTATTTCTTGCATTGACTATAAATATATCAGAACCCTTCATGCCTGTCACTCCGTGGTCTGTATACCAGCTATTCATTGGGTACACAATGCAATTACTTTGTATTGGTGACCATAAGACGCAGTATATAAAATATATATATGTATTTGGTATATTTTTACAAGGTTTTCTATTTAAATGATACATTTTTTTCGGTTCTGCTTGTGTACTTTCTATTCATTTAATTAGAAAACTCACCGACGTTTCCTTCGAATCGAATATTTTCAGGTGCAATTTAAAATTTAAAAAATATTTCTCCACATTTGTTCAGTTTTATTTGAAGTAGCTCATCATAACAGCTCTGTTTTTTAGTAAAATTAAGAGAAAGTACACAAGTATATATATATATATATGGACATATAATATATGGATTATAATAACTCCTATTGAACTACTATTATTAACTGGTAGTCAATTGGTATTACATTCACAATTATATTTTTCATACAGTGTTTATGATTTATATACGCTCTAAATTATACGATAAATTATAAGAAATCAAATTTCATATTTGGTTTGATCAAGGACATTAATTTAGGTTTATTTCAATCAGTTTAGATTGCGATAATACATACTTGTGATGTATTCCAACGAGAGAGTCTGAGAGATATTTCATCTATATCGATCTAGTAAATGAGAAAATTGAAAGTATTCAGATTTTTGGATTCAGGTTTCAAAATATAAAAATCTTCATTTGTTCATGCATTAGTTCATTCAATTTACAATTTGTAATTAAAAACAGGTAGAAAATGTTCTTATGATCATAATTAAAACAAACTAATTGATTAATTAAACTGATTTAATGCAACTCTCAATATTTAATTCAATTCAGTTGAGTAATTTGGGATATACGCGTATCACTGGTTGTTGATGGAGAAAGAAGGAGAAAAAAGAAGAAAAAACTTTTCACATGATAATAACTTTCCATAGACTTGAACGATTTGTTTGATATGTGGTATGTGTAAGTCGTGAGATACTTTTTACTATATTTAAATGATATTCCAGAGTATTGTATACTGCATAGTACAATATTGACCTAGTAGAATGATTGAGAAAATGGGATGGGAAAATTTGGCAAAACGAAGACAAAATAGAACGACTGTGCAATTTTGTTAGAGTCAAGGATGAATATACAGGATGGGATGAATTAAGCAATAGAATTGGAAAGGGATTACAAAGAAGTACAAGGGGAGAGGTAAGAATGGAAGTGGAAAAAGTGGATAGAGAAGTAGGTAAATATGGATTCATACAAAGAACGTCGCGGGAATGGAATGAATTGGAAGAAGATATCAAGAATATAACGAAGATCGGTGATTTAAGAAGAGAGCTAAGAACAAAATATCAAAGTATAATTTTATCGAGTATGTTTGATTGTAATTTCATTAGGTATAGTAACCATTACCACCTGTTTTATGAACAATCTGTAATGAATGAATAAAATATATGTAAATTTCTGACAAACAATCTGCCTCCCCTCCCCCTTTAGTAAACTCCCTTCAATGCATCGTGTCAAAGATGTTGCAGTTCGGATAAGATTTATAAAACAGATTTCGGCTACGTGCTCTGTGTTTTGGACTCACGCCTAACTAACTACATCTCTCATTTGAATATCATATTATCTATCATAGATAATCTATCATTATCTATCATATCATATCATATCTATCTATCATATTTATATCACGATCTATTTATATTCATGTTTTTTCATGTTTTTCACGTCTTAAAGCACAAAATACTTTCATCGTGAACTAATATCATAGACGTGGGGAAATGTACAATGACAATTATCGCGATTACCCAGTAAAAACAATATGAAATTAATTATGTCATTTTCACTCCACCTCGATCTTCGAACAACATTTTTCACATAACCTCGTCGTTTACGCATGCGGCATGCGTTCCAAGATGAAGCTGTTGAAAACACGGAACTTTTATTTACTTGACCTTTATATTAATAAAAGTAATAACAAGTTTGTTGAAGCAAAACAATTGTTCCAATTACATGAACCGTGCTATAACAGGAGAGCGTATCTGATATCCAGAAGGTGGACAAGGTACCAACAGAATAAAAATAGTAAAAACGATTTTTAAGGTGGGAAGTAATTAGTAGTTTAATCATCTGTGTCCACCAGCGATATAATAATTACTGATTTGATCTTTGTGATTGCTAGGAGGTATTAAACATTAGGTATATTATTGTATAGTATAATACTATATACTTGTCACGTATTCTTAGAAAATTGAAGGTTTCTTATTGACTCATTCTTTTGTTCAATAATAATGTTGAGATGAAAAGCTTGATCTTTGATTGCTTTGCTCACGTCCATCTGCTCGATCGTTACCGTTGATGTTGTTCGTTTAGGGCAAGAACTACCCCTCAGACAAACATTTTTAATGTTAGAGTTAGTGTATCGCGTTGGTGTTAACGTTGTAATATGTCAAATATCTCTAGCTTTAGACATGGGCGTCGGCAGGAAGAAATCTAAGGGGAGGCAAAAATACCGAATTCGAAAATGCACAAGTCCCAGTGGGAGTGGGGGAGAGTGTTTCCCAAGGGGACTTAATTTATTTGAAATTCCATCGTTTTATGGTGTTTTGGGAGGTTTTGTGACTATTTAATTAGCTTTCGATTTTTATAGAGAAAGAAGACAGATAGTGTTGAATTGGTTGAATTCTATGCAAGTAGTTAATCGTATTCATCTTTTTAAATATTTCATCATACAAAATGAGTTATTAGAACTTGATTGGTCTGTATGATACCCAATATCAAAATGTCCAGGATATGAATAGCCCAATCAATAAATCATATTCGTCAGTCGGCGAAGGCATAGCCTTGCCTACCCACCCCAGTCACATCAGACTCATGACCCCCCGCGTAACAAGACATGTTGAAATATGTCACCGGTATACAGTCGGTATTTACAAAGTTTCGAAAAACATAATTGTTAAAAAAAAAATTTCGATTTTTCAAACATATTTCTGCCTGGTCCTAGGGGGGGGGGGGGCAAGTGCACCCCCTTGCCCCCCGCTGCCGACGCCCATGACCGTTAATGTTGTTCGTTTAGGGCAAGAACTACCCCTCAGACAAACATTTCTAATGTTAGAGTTAGTGTAACGCGTTGGTGTTAACGTTGCAATATGACAAATATTTCTAGCTTTAGATTTAATTGTCACAAGAATAAGTTTTTTTAAAAACATATACGCATATAGTGTGAACGATGCTATGTGACAAGAATTTCCTATAACATAAACATTCCTCGAATTTGTGATACGCGTTTATATTAGCGATGCATTGCGACTAGAAATAGGACAAACATTTTTCGCGTTAGTGTTACTTAGGTCGTTGTTGTGTTGCATTGTGACAAGGACTTTCACTTGCATTTTGAAGGAGTATTCCTCTCAGATATTCATAAGTTGTTCTTATAATGCTAGACATATACTTATTTGAAAACAGTGATGATAACCTTGACCCAGGCTCGGCTCGTGATGTTTTTGCGCCCTGGGCGACATATGAGTAGATTTTATAAATTCGAGGACGAAGCTTGAAACGATACGCGATCCTAGTTTGCCGATCGCGATGGTGATGGAAGGGGGCAGGGGATATTAGTGGAGAAGAAAATGTCATATACGAACAGTGGTGCAAAGGCCCGTTGATGCGAAGCCGGTGACCCGCGGGGGGCAAGGGGGGAAGGCCCCCTTCTGGCCCCGCAGGGATTTAAAAAAAATAACACCTTTTTTAATATGGTTTAACGTGTTTCAGATGAGATTTAGATGTCCAAATTAATTTTTTAATAGAACTAGAGATGTCTAACTGATATTTGCTAATCACATGTAGCTGGCCCTACTGTTCCTACAGAGTCCCATTCCCCGGGCAAGGACTCAATTGTGAGCCCCCAAACTAGGTGTGCATAGTGAAAGTGAATGCAAGTGAAGAAGGTATGAAGCCCCGCAGGGAAATTTTTGAAATGTTTTTTTTTTTATATACGACTCTACGTGTTTCGAGAACTACACGAAATTTCCGGAAGTCATGGATTCTTTAGTGTGAACGCAATGTGAAAAACGTCCTGGATAGCGCTAGTTCGCGCTAAGCAACTATAATCTTCTATTGATGTGGAGAGATTATTCAAATCGATAGTCGTATTTAATTCATATATAATTCAAGAACGTATTTTGCCATTAAAGCGCCAGTATATTTTTGCGCCCCTGGAAATGTTGCGCCCTGGGCAGCCGCCCGGGTCGCCCAGCCCACGGGCCGGCCCTGCCTTGACCATTCGTTTTTTACTTGTTTGTGTCGAATGGATCTAGCCTGTAGCTTCATCTTATAAGTTGCATGGTCGTTATTTCATTTCATTCCATTACATTTATTTTCATCCAAAAGATATTGTAAAATTTGTTTTAAAAACAAACATATTAAAACACAATATATATGGATAGTCAAGTACTGTTAAAGGTATGTCAGTTAATAAATATGGAAATAATTGAGAATCATTAAAAGTTCAGATAAATAAATACGTACATACATTTTCACATAGTCGAATTAAGGGTAACAATTGTCAATTCATAGTTATAATTTATAAAAAAACAAAAAAAAATACAACAACATAAAACACAAACATATACTTTACATTGAACAAACCAAAAAGCAAAACAGCTATAGGTTATTAACACGAACATTTATGTTTACACGCATGAATAAATTCTGGAATATTGTAAATGAACTTTTTTACAAGAAATGATTCAACTGTGCATTTGAATAATGTTAGACTATTTATAGATTTAATACAGAATGGTAATCGATTGTACAAAGTGATACCTTGATATGTAATGTCTTGCTCATACCGAACAGTTCTATGTGCTTCGAAGCACAGATTCCTTTTGAACCTGGTTTCGTGGGTATGACGTGTCTCGTGAAGGTGAAGATAGTGTTATACGTGAAGAGAATAGCGAAGGAAGCGTTGGAGCAAGGGATGGACACAGAGCAGCCGGTGAGAAGGTGACCGGACTCTTCGAAGTATTGCGATTCTACAGTCAAATTGAGTATATTCCTGAATTCAAGAAGGCTATTTTGGTCAATATTCTTATACTGATTTTTATCTTTCATTTCTTTTCTGACCAATTTAAGGAATTCACACAAATAAATCATTTGAGCCGTTTATTATTTTTTGTTTTAATTGCATTCTACCTCGATTACTTCTCTACGAGCCTGAATATTTTTCTTCTATATATACACACTATATCACATCTTGCATCAATCATTTGTTTGAGATTCTGTAACCCTGAATCAGTAAATCAGTCCAATCAAGCAAAAATAACTGTTAAAAATACCTACATGGTACAGTAATTATATCAAAAGCCGCTCAGTTGAGTTTGTCGGTCAATTTGTTTGACAAGTATTACTGTATCGAGTGCATTATCGAACTTATTTCACTTGTTAGTTATAATTGTCATGAATGTGATGCCAATTATTGTCGCAAGAGAATATAACGTCGTAAAAGGTAACTTGTTGTGAGCGGCCATACGCGAGTTACACGTATAGCTACATTAGAGACATCGACTTGTCAAATTAAGTCAAAACTCTGTTCTGCGATCATGAATCTAAAAGAAGCTGTGACATTCACATCACAGGGTTATCTGGTCGATCGCTTATTCCGACTGAGATTGGTCCCTACCGTCTTTCAGGAGACACGGGCTCGATTCCCGTCGGTCGCTTATTCTGGCTGAGATTGGTCCCATGGCCGTAATTCAGGAGATACGGGCTCGATTCCCGTCGGTCGCTTATTCTGGCTGAGACTGCATGGTCCCAACCGCCATTCAGGAGACACGGGCTCGATTCCCGTCTGTCGTTTATTCTGGCTCTGGCTGAGATTGGTCCCTACCGTCATTCAGGAGACACGGGCTCGATTCCCGTCGGTCGCTTATTCTGGCTGAGACTGCATGGCCCCAACCCGGGCTCGATTCCCGTCGATCGCTTATTCTGGCTGAGATTGGTCCCTACCGTCTTTCAGGAGGCACGGGCTCGATTCCCTCGGTCGCTTATTCTGGCTGAGGTTGGTCACATACCGTAATTCAGGAGACGGGGGCTCGATTCCCGTCGGTCGCTTATTCTGGCTGAGGTTGGTCACATACCGTGATTCAGGAGACAGGGGCTCGATTCCCGTCGGTCGCTTATTCTGGCTGTGGTTGGTCACGTACCGTCATTCAGGAGACACGGTCTTTTATCAACTATATATCCGCTCGTTAACAACGCTATGCGTTCTAGGCCTTATCAT